>OMOT01081135.1:0-15501 GCA_900312575.1 Acanthochaenus luetkenii
ATCAAGGTAGAATTTTTCAGTGGCAGCATAACAATACAGCCATTTCTTAATGAAATACAATCCAACTGTAACTGGTTGGTTTTTATATGGTTGGACTTTTAACACAGAAACATTCAGATGAAGATATTTTGATTAATCATTTCCATGTTGTACCTTTCCAGTACAGCCTGAAAACGGTCCAACAAGAAGTGGACCTCCACAGCTCCATAACATGCTCTCACGCTTAAACTGTGTCGACTCCGTTGCAAACGAAGTGAAATACCTGTGATCTCCGTCCCACAGGCGTCACAATGTACAGTTACGTTAATTGCGCCGCTCTCATACCGAAGAAATTCAAAGTCCTTCAGCCGCTCTCTAAAAACGGTTAACCTTCTCCTCTGCTGGTGAAGATACATCACCATCAACTGTTTCCGCTGCCACAGCGACTAACGTTACTTACTCTTGTTAGCTTTCGATAGCGCTAGCTAAGCTAGCTGCGAAAGGGAGTGATTGAAGGCTAATCTCAACCAATCTAGAGTCAGCATTAAAGGTAAGAACCTCAAACTCACGTTTGATTGGTTAGGATGGTCACCGTCACAAGGCATACTAGCGAATGTACAGAGAAAGGGACGTTCAAGTTCAATTATTTACACTCGCACAGGTGCGACCAATTATACTTCGAGGTCGCACAGACTAAATTTTGGGTCGCAATTTTGAGCCCTGCTTTTAAAGTAGTCTATTGTCAAAATATGGTGTACTTTGCTGTCTGAGCTGTGATACATTATTAGGGTTAACATTAATTTCATTTTGAATATTTCATTTTTTTCTTGCCCAGTCAAGGTCTTGCCGACAACACAGTGATTGCTAAGGTGAACAACTGTGTGTGGGACCTGGACAGACCTCTGGAGGATGACTGTAGCCTACAGTTACTCAAGTTTGATGATGATGAGGCTCAAGCTGTAAGTGCACCTCAACCCTGATTCTGACAACAAAAACAAAAAACATTTAATTTTTCTGACATTGTCATAATAGAAGAACACATAGTAATTGTAAACCAAAATTACCAGCCAACTTTTAATTTTACTTTATATTTCTGATATGCTAGCAATGTCATTGTTTCCCACAATGAAAAATCTAGCAAAACCATAACCAGCTGAAATTAGTTTGTTTCATCTGAAATGCCTTCTGTTCAAAAATAATGTGTCAAGTTAGGTGTCACTGGCCTCACTGACCATTGTTAATAGGATGCATACAGAGCCTGATGCCATAAAAGGCAGAATTCACATCAAACTAATGTGGCGTTTGAGTCAAAGCATCTTTGGCATCTGTTGCAGCTATTATTATTATTATGCATGGGTGCAAGAGCTCGTTGCCGGATTTTTAATTTAGTTAACACAGGGTCCAAAATTAACACCTGTCAAACACCAAATGCAGGTCAACTTTTCATTTGGCATGTACATTATTTTTGCTTGTGGCGAAACAAAACATGTTGAAATAAAAAAATGGTGTTAATGATAAATTAATACAGCCCTTTATATACGTTCACAAGTGAATTCCATGCTTCAGAGATGCGAACCGGTGCAGCAAAAATAGACCAGGTGCGGAGAGGAGAGCCGCCCGGGTTATTATTTGTTTTGTGCGTTGGTGAAAATGAACTGCCCATGTGTTGGATTTGTTGAGAAATATTGGACTCTGCTGATCCCCTTGAGTCTGTTTATAATGCACAGTAATACAATAAATCAGCCTATGTTATTATGTAGAATACAGTAATAGAATAAATCTGTCTGTTATTACACAGCATACAGTAATACAATAAATCTGTATTTTATTATGCAGAATACAGTAATACTATAAATCATTGTACAAATTACAATATGGCTTCAGATTTTCAAAACTAGGGCTGCAGCTATCGGTTATTTTAGTAATCGAGTATTCTACCTATTATTCCATCGATTAATCGGATAATAAATAATTGTGCTTTATTAAAGAGCAATAGATAAAATACAAAAAGAGAAAATACAAAAGAGAAAATAAGACAGTTCTCTTAAAATGAACAACAAATTATCTGTCAAAACTAAACCCATTTAGCTCATTAAGTACCATATTACATTCTGGGTTTTAAAGAAAACTTTCTGAAATGAAAAGCAAATTTTTTGTAATTATTTCAAATGACTTTAAAAAAGGTATAGATACAACCTAAAACTAAGGCATACATTAAAATAATAATAACAATAACCATAAACATTGCCCCTAAGTTGTGCAACTTAACTTTCAGAACTACAAGTTTCAACCTAATTACAGCTCAGGCATAACGTAAGCCTTTACTGTCTTCTTGGAAGGCTTTGTGGCATTTGTAGGAGACAAAAACGAGTGTACAGAAAGGTTGGAACAAGAGTCCACGCATACTGTTTCATAAATTTTTTCTACAAAGCCAACATGTAATAAAGGTTATCCGTGAGAATACACCTCCTAAAATGTCTGCAGCACATAGATTTCTCTCATAACATACTTTTATCTCAAATCTATTGCCTGTTGACAACAAGACACATGTTTCTTCAAAAAACTGTATTTATTAGTTATATTACATCAATCAGTATATTTCAAAGCAATATGGCAGAAACTGAACTTATCAATACATTCTGTAGGGCTGAAACAAATAGTGAAAAGTGTTACACACTAATTCTCATCACATCTATTATTGTACATTGCTACCATTAAGAAATACATTTAAACTCATGCCAAAAAAAAACATGTTTATTACCTTGTTGATATAGTGATTTATAGACTCATCATCTTACCAGCATTAATGGCCTCCCAGTGTCCTATAGCAGTGGCATGTTTCAGCTCTTCAGCTGCTACAAACACATTGTTTGGCTGTCTGTCCATCCTTAAGAAACCGGACGTATGTCCCCTCCAGGTCTCTGACGCTGATGTCCGTGGCAGCATGAGCCAGGACACTAATGAACCTGGCTGCCTTTAAGTTGCTGTAGCTCCCAGATGACTTCAATGAATCTGTAACAATATTAACACAAGTTCAAGTAACGATACTGCATACTCAGCTATATTATTTACTACCCCTACCCCCCACAGACACCAGATTTATTGAAAATACTTGTGTTAGCTAGCTAGCTAACCATTAGCTAGCTGTGGGTATAGCTAACGTTAACATTACTAAGTAGATTAAAGTCACTCGCCTTCGACAAGCTTGTCGGACTACTTCCCCCCGACGTCCACTCCTCCATTTATCTCTTCAGATCCAGCAGTGCCTGGTGTCGGGTGAAAGGCTGCTCAGTCTTTGTGACATGATAAGCTGCGCTAATTATTATTGTAGCTAGTTCGGTTTTACAATAGACACACTATACAGAGTTTGTTTTTGTTTCAGCTTGAAATTATCCCAAACTTTGGACTCTTTGTTGTTTTCTCTGGCCTGTCTCTTCTCTTCGGCCCTTGCCATTTTCTCTCTCTTCCTCAATTTTGCAATCCGCACAACCAAACCATGTCTTCCTCATGTGTCCAAGGCGTAAGCGCATTGTGCAACAGTAATAATAATTCATGTGAAACACAGTGCGCTGTATATAGTTCTATGGCGTAGACGAAATAATTTGCATCGATAATGTTTTGTAATCGAGTTTCTCTGGGAATCGTTACAGCTCTACATCAAACCTCTGTTCTGTTTGGAGAGTTGAAATTATGTGCTACATTTATTAAGTCCTATGACAGTGATCTTTGAAATTTCTTTTGGACCACTTAATTGTCTAAATCTAGTAGTTGAAAAAGCTGTTATTAGGCTTTTCACACATTTGGAAGATTTAGGGTGAAAATCTTAATGCGAGTTATTGCTGAGGGCTTTCTCAGAATACAGTGGCCCAGACAGTAACTTGTTCTTTGTTGGTTCAAAATATTAAGAGTTTGTGTAACCTTATTTGTATGTACCCGAGCGTACAAGTTTAAGTCATGAGTGAGCGCTTTACAATCAATAGTAAAGCTCAATGCTCTGTGTCCAAGCCACAAAGACATTAAGAGGATGCGTGTGAATATAAAACTTTGCTGTGATCAAGTACTGTCATAAAAGTGGCAGTGACCGGTCTCTTTGACTGCAAGACAATAACATGACTTGTTTCTAAAATAAAAACCCAATTTCAGCCTCTTTCTTTACAAGGTGCTGAATATATGGCCTGAAGGAAAGACATTTGTCAAATTATATTCCTAAGTACTTGTACGATTCAGCAGTCTCAGTCACTTTGCTTTCCATAACATCAATAGTTGGAAGATAGTGTGGTCTAATTTACAGATTCTAAACATGTCTTTTGTCTTTCTTTTGCATTCAGAAGAAGTAGTGTTAGGTAGACTCTGCACTGTTAAAAGTGGTTTGGAGGTTCTCAAAGACTTTAACAAAGTCTACAGCAGAACAGTGAATGATCACACAGAGATGAAGATCAACAGTGTTACAGTTTTACAACAGTGTTTTGCTAATTTGGCAGTATTTGTTTGGCTATACCTCAGGTGTACTGGCACTCCAGTGCCCACATCATGGGTGAAGCCATGGAGCGGGTTTACGGCGGCTGCCTCTGCTATGGTCCCCCCATCGAGAGCGGCTTCTACTATGACATGTTTCTCGATAGCAATGAGTGAGTCACACAGGCATGGGTTTCAATTGTTTCTGATAATTTGTTGATTGGTAGCAAACGCAAATCAGGTAGACTGTAATTAGGCTAATGCTAATTTTAAGCTGTTTTTTTCTGGGGTGTGGATTTGAAATGACTATCTTTGTTGTATGCCTGTCAACAGGATTAGATGCCTAAAACCAGATGTATTCAATGCATAAAACTAGAGTAGATAATTTTACTCGAACTCTGAAAGCATGTTCAGACACCCTCACTTCTTCCTCATAAACAGCTTTTTCATTTGACCTTTCCCTGAAGCAGATGCATTTCTCCCTGCTCCAGTCTACAAGAAAGTGTGACTTGTGCTGTCTAATTAATTCCACAACCTCCTTATTGAAGTCATTTTATGCTAATGGTATTCTTAGAGACTGTTTGTCATTTTGACATTGCACAAGCTCTAAAGCCTAGGCCTGTACATATTTGCCTATGCTTGGTAGAGGTTATCAGTTTCTGGCAGTCACAGAATTACGTTGTTGAACAAAAGGACTGGTCACATAGCAAAAGGTCTGGTCACATCCTTGATGCCCTCTGGAAACTGTGCCACATTATATTTAGAGTTGGAAACTCTTTGCATACTAATATAGACTACAAAGTAAGTAACAAAGTCATTGTTTGATGTGCTGTTGCTATTGTGTTTATCTCCCATTGTTTTGGCCAGGGGTGTATCGAGCAATGACTTTCCATGTCTGGAGAACTTGTGCAAGAAAATCATCAAGGAGAAGCAACCATTTGAGAGGCTGGAGATAAAGAAGGAAACTCTTCTGGAAATGTTCAAGGTATCTGCAAACACACAAAAGCAAACTATGAGGAGCAATGCATAACTTCAGCATCCAGTCAGCATCAGGTACTTGACATCCTAAGACCACCTCTTCTCTTTGACAGTACAACAAGTTTAAGTGCCGTATTCTGAACGAGAAAGTCACTACTCCCACTACCACAGTATACAGGTGAGTGCATGGCCAGTGGATTTAAACGTTTGTGCCTTTAAACATAGACTGTGTTTTAGGTTGGTGTTTCCATTGTTTTGGTAACTGTTTATTTCAGTATGTCGTCTGATGCTTCTGTCGTGCTTTAAACACAGCTGGTCATCCTATTCAACGTTTTCTTAAAATATTCTGTGATCTAGTTGATAAACATGGTTTATGTTCTAGATGTGGCCCCTTAATTGACTTGTGTCGAGGGCCCCATGTGAGACACACTGGGAAGATCAAGGCCTTGAAGGTCCATAAGGTGAACTTTGTGTTTCAGTTGTGCGTCACTGTTTTTGTACAGAAAATACTTTTTGTTATATGTGCATTGCTAGGATTCCAAGTAGTCTGTGCCCTGAATGTCTGACGTTAAGCGCATTCGACTCCATTTCTAGAGCAAAGACACCTTATGCTATATTCTCAAGGGAAAAGAGAGACCCAAAAATGGTTCTCAAAGCTAACTTGTCCATTCAACATATGTGGTGTGCTAGAATTCGTCCACATACTGGGAGGGAAAGGCCGACATGGAAACCCTCCAGAGAATTTATGGAATCTCCTTCCCTGACCCCAAAATGCTCAAAGAGTGGGAGAAGTTCCAGGAGGAAGCCAAGAACCGTGATCACCGCAAACTGGGCCGGGTATGGACTGAAATATGAGGAAGCCGGCAAGCTAAAGAGTTAATATCATTGGTTGATTTTAAATAGTCTACTGTAGGTTTGATCCTTCCAAACACAGTTTATTTAGTGCAATGTTTGTGTGAAGTTTGTGATGACATGATATGACTGCAAAGTTCAAATCTAAACACAAAAATCTAACCAAAAACAAATTAATATGGATTACTGGATGATCTCTGATGTCATTGTTGACATGGAATTGCCAGGTCAGGGTATGTGTGGTGTTGTCCTTCATTTAAAATTATGACACAGGAGACACGGTATTTAGTCAGATAAATACTAGTTATGTTAAGTTGGTCATCTATTGTAGTTTACCACAGGCATGCACATCTGTTTTATCATCTCAAAGTGAAATCAGTTTGGCCTGAGTGTTGCTTTCTTCTCTAGGAGCAGGACCTGTTCTTCTTCCATGACCTGAGCCCAGGGAGCTGCTTCTTCCTGCCTAATGGGGCCTTTATCTACAACACCCTGGTGCAGTTCATCAAAGTAAGTCAGAGCTGTGAAAGCCATAGTGGATAAATGCTGTGTGATCTTACTCTAAACTTTGCGAGACCTACGGAGAGCGGAAGAAAAGCCTTGTACAAGAACTACTAGTCAGCCTGTGATGTATGTGAAGCGCTGCTATTTAAAATGATTTATATGCATAATCTTCTTTTAGTCAAGGGAGGAGGAAGAGCTAATGTGATGACAAATTTTTACAGATGTTACAAAACATCAGTGGTCTCACAGGTGTGAAATACGGCGTGTCCACATGATTTTAAATTTGAAAAAGACTATTTTTCTCTTGAACAATAGGTTTGATGTATCAGAGAAACAAGGGGCCGTGTGTATAAAACGTATAGATTCACCACTAAAACCTTTGTATATTTAAATTAGAAACAGTCCACACAAAACGCGCACATCCAAATGTGGATATAGGTGCTGGACAGATGAAAGAATAACACATGTAGAGTCCGCATATAAGTATAAGCTCCCTTATGACGATTGTATCATCATAATAGTGTGCAGACTTTTGTTATTTCAATAATTAAAGTTGAAGCCATACATTTATTCTATGATTTATAAAACCCATACACCACCATTACATGTATCTTGTTACAAAACACAAACAGTGAATTTGTGTGCATGTACAATTTCATATCCACACCCTGTCAGTTCCCACAATAAGCCATAAGACAAAAAAACCATGGTTGTTGAAACAACATTTTGGCCTATTAAACATTACATTTCTCAGTTTTGACAAGAAACTACAAAATGCATCCAGACTAGACCACAGCTTTGCCCAATGTGAAGTAATCTTTGCAGACAAAGTTGACTATTAATCCAGAATAAAATTGCATATTATTTGGAGGAATTTAAGTAATGGAGAAGGTGTTAAAAGAAAGTCCTGAAGTGGCTATATCATTATAAAGAGACAGAAATTCACTTTCTTGCCAAAGTTTTCCAACAGTGCAATCACTGTAAAATGCACATCACTAATTGTGAATATTATCCACCACATTGAAAGTAATTTCAGTATTGTCACACATTTTCTATGGTAAAGTATATGAGTCATAATTGTATTATTTCTGACGGTTCTGAAGAGAGTTTGACTAATGAGATGTCAAAATCAAATGGCAGCATTGCATGTACGAGAATAAGAACGACTATCGCATACCATCCCAAATGTAGGGTATGTGACTGTCAGGGTTTATAAGACTTATAAGACAGGCATATAAAAATCATTATCCTATTCAATTTGATCCTTACTGGCTGCTTTGTATTTGGAATTTAGAAACTGATATCAAATATAAAAAATTAAAAGTCAACCCGTGGTTGAAGCAATATAAATATAAATGGTCCCTGTGAAAAGGTTGCAACATTTTCTTAAGTAGCCACCTTTCCCTTTCAGTTTATCCCAAATCCCCTTCATAAAATGTGTACGCATGGTATTGAGAATGTGCAGCGATATACACTGTCTCATGGCTAGTTTGTTTGCTTCTATTGTTTTATTTATAAGTGCCCACTATTGTTATTGTTACCTGCTATTACCTGTGTCTTTTATTTCATTTCCTATTGCCTTCCCCATTCTGGCACTGTGTTGCCAATTGCTGCTGTAACACCTGAATTTCCCCTAGGGGATCAATAAATTGCATCTAATCTAATCTAATCTAATCACACACAACTATTTTGGAAGACTATGTGTTGGTTAAAAATAATTTCCCACAGTGTCCTTGAGCAAGACACCTAACCCCAATTGCTCCCTGAGTAGATTGGCGTGTGTGTGTGAATGGGTGAATGTGAGGCTAATTGTAAAGCGCTTTGGGCATCTGAAAAAGACTGTAAAACGTGCTATATAAATGCAGTCCATTTACTATTTACCATTTAAAGTCAAGACTGTGTCACAATAGCCTAAAACCATAGACGTGGTCGCTGGAAGATTAGTGACACAACTGCAAAGCCTCTATTGAAGTTCACAATTTTCAAACAGTTACCTCTCGCTGTCATTCGGAACCACCAACTTGCAAAGTTAATTTAATCAAAGTGAAATTAATGCATCCCTTCATGCCGAGGCACTGATCGTGAACCATGCAATCTCCTAATGCATCCGTAGAAGACATGTCAGTCCTGATAGAGCCAGCTGAACACAGTAATGTATTCAACAGCCCCGGGCTCACCCTGTAACATGGGATTCAGTAGGGCCAATCACTCAAGTTACTGCAATAGTCACCTTGGCTGAGCTGGCAGTGGAGCAAAACAAAATTGGTTTGTTGTGATACGCTTTGATTTGTGTTTGAGCATATCTGTTATGTTTCTGTCTGTAACTGAGCTTTATAGGAGGCCATAGTGGCTGTTGTCTGAAAGTTGCATTGACGCTGACCCATAAACAGATAGTATTCCATTGGATTTAAGCAATCTCGATGAAACAAGCTCTTTTTCAAGGGGCATAAAGTAATCTATGAATTCTGTCAACCTCTATTGGGGACCAAGGAATTGCAACAACATTGACAGGTTCCTGACACAGCTTGTAATGGACATAAATAATAATGTCACATTTTCACAATAGAGAAGAGTAAGCTAGTTAATTAGAGCAGAGATCTACTGAAGGGGTAATATTCATTCAAGCTTTATTTATACTCGAATTACACTCGTTTGCAGTGTTGTCGAGTAATTACATGTCATTAATCAACATCAAGAATCAATATTACATAAACAAGGAACAATTTTAGAACAAAAAATCAATTAAAAATCCCCCCAAAATATTAACAATTTTAAGAGCAGTTTCAGAAAATGTAAAAACAATGACAAATTGTGGTCACCTGCTTGCTCTCCAATGATCTAAATCGACTCATGGACACTAGAGTACCTAGTTTCAATGTCATTGTATTACAGATGGAAAAAATGTCCTTATTGCATCTCAAAGTGACACCTCAAAGATTTTGCTGAGCAGGATTTTAAAATGCAGTATGGAGAGTTATACAGTGTCATTATCTTCATATATATTCGGTTTATACTAATTACTTTTATTTTCACAAGGGTTCCACTGTTTCATTCTTTATACATGTTGATATTTCTTATATTTTACAAATATATTGTCTGTATTTATGCACATATACATAGCAAATATGTTTATACATACCTGTATTTATATATACTTATACATCTACTTATATTTACTTATATATACTGCACAAATTGCACATCTATTTGCTACACTATTTGCACATACTCTCAAGTGTTGAAATTGTTGGCAGAATACGTTTACCATTGTTCTACCATAGGCCATGAAATTTGGGCCACAGGTACCATATTGGTGGACTTTCATAGTGGTTTTTGGGAAGGTATACACCCCTACTGGTAGAAAAGATGTGATAGCAATGCAGCAGTTGCCTCCAAATGTGTGCTATCACCCATTTTATAACACTAACAAGCATATTTTCCAGGCCTCCTGTCCGAAATTACATGCCCCAAATTAATCATGATAGTTCCTGAACCATAAGGCATATATGCATGTTTTTGGTAAGTGTAAGTAAACTTACATATATTACCATTCCAGAGTAAATTGAGATACAATGAAGAAAAACATAACCCAGGCATAACTACTAGGGCAGGCTGGTATATGGGAAGATGGGATATGTTTGGAGAAGGACCCACAAGTGCCAAGCCCTGTTGGCAGAGGCTGGAAGATGTAGAGAGATGAGGAAGCTGAACAGTTGGTGGTGGACTGGATGGAAGGCCAGCCAGCTCCCAATGCCATCCTGGATCTACTGGCCTGTAACTGTCCAAAAAAAAATCACTCCCAAGATGTATGTGTGTTGCAAATGGCCTCAGGTGCACTGACATGTGTAGACTGGCAGACTGTGAGAACCAGGCATCCACCTCAGAGAGTGTGGAAAGTTCTGATGAAGATGTGGAAGACATTGAACACTTGGAAAATGATTGTGATTATTAGGTTATTACCATATGTAACAAAGTATGGTAGGTTTTGTATTATTATTATTATTATATATGTTGTTGTTTTTTACGTCTATACTAGTCTCGGCTCCCAGACAATTGGGAAGCACCATCAACAGCACCACGGATAGAGACTGAGAACTGTCTGTACTGACAAAACGTATACAAAAAGTAATTAGTTATTTGAATTGATGAATACATTCTGTGATGTGATTATATGTGCCCTAGGTTTTGTATTCCAAAATAGACAAACATGTTTCTGAAAACCAATAAGCAATATATCATTATATAGGTCTAACTGAGCTGAAAACATTGATAGGTCACATGGCATGAAGCTCTGTGGCCCATATATGATTGTTGAATATGCGTATTGATCAATATTCATTGTTTTGTATTACTATTTCAATGTTTTTGGGAGATTTATGTTTTTGTAACATGGCTGTATTGAAATAAATAGTGTTTTGGAGTAAAATTACCAGTAAACAGTCTAAATGTAAACGGTAACCATGGCCAAAACATTTACATCACCTGAGTATACCTTTATAAACTGTATCATGTTGTATTTTTTATGTATTGTCATCACATTTACATGTACATTTACAGTTACTATTATATACCAGGCAAGGATAAAGAATACATTATTTTCTTCATTGTATCTCCATTTACTCTGGAATGGTAATAGATGTAGGTTTACTTATACTGGATTAATATGTCTTAGCTATCAAAGGAGACCAGAAACATGCATATAGGCCTTATGGTTCAGGAGCTATCGTGATTCATTTGGGGCATGTAGTTTCAGACAGGAGGCTTAAAAAATATTCTTGGCAGTGTTATAAAATTGGTGATAGCACACATTTGGAGGCAACTGCTGCATTGCTATCATGTCTTTTCTAGTAGTAGGGGTGCATACCTTCCCAAAAATCATTATGAAAGTTAGTCCCACAAGATGGTACTGACCAACCCTCACGGCCTAACACCATCTGTAATTGTTTATATTCTATTTGATTGCTTTTATTTATTTTCAGTAATTTATCATTACTATTGTTTGTACTGTTTTTAATGCAAACTGTTGTATATTCTGTGTGCTTAGATTATAGTTTTCCTTTTTCCCTGCTGCACCCTATTGCATTTGCTGCTGCAATGACATAATTTCCCCACAGCGATCAATACATTTCTGTTGAGTCACAACAGATTCAGAACTACTGCATATCCTTCTCATATCAACATCACCTGTATGTGTGTCCATATGACAAATAAAATGTGAACCTTGGCCATATGCAACATTTTCTGCTTCAAAAGGAAAATCTGTTTTGTCTTGTTCTTATCTCATAAAATCACAAAAAACTGAAATTTTCATAAACCATTGAATACTAAAATACATTTTACTCAATAGCATCACATTCTGTCAGTGTTATCAAGAACTCCAATATAAATCCATATCATTGTGAAAAAATGTCAATATAACAAAATAAACAATACAACAACAAACAATACAGTTATATACAGTACATTTTATTATTGTAGACTTCTTAATTGCACAATTGTGTGAAAACATACAATTACTTCAATGCCTAATTTTTATTTTAGGACCTTACCTTTCCCCAAGAGTAAATGATCAACCACGTAACATGGTGACACATTTTCCTTTTCTCTTTGTGTCCAAATCCGAACCTCTGCTCTTGCCATAAAATTGATCTTTCTTTCAGGGCTCTTTGATTTAATCTGCCCGTGTTGTTATCACAGTGCATTTAATGCTTATAAGGAGTACAAAGGTAGTTAATGAATCCAAACATGTCAATGATTTAAAGGATAAGTTTGCTACTCTGGACCTTAGCCCCTATTCGCGGACTTTCTACGATGCAAATGACACGTAGACACCATCATTTCACAGATCGGTTCAGTTATGAGCTTCCTACAGTTTTCCTGCAGGCTCTTCCCAGGCTACAATAGAAGTCTATTGGTCAATCTTAAGTGCTTTGGAAAAAGTGCGATAAATGTGCTTTTCCGAGATGGGAGGCTCAGGGTGTATTCTTACAGGTATCAGTATGTTCTCCTTTGAAATGTAAGCTATCACAAACCGAATGTTGAAGCAACAGTTCCATTTGAAACAGAACTATTTCACCGACCGCATTTCGCACTGTAAATGTCCACACTACCTATGTTGTAGAGACACAGTATTATCCGAATAGCAAGGATTACTTACATAATTGAGAGTTGTCCGTTCTGTGCCACTGGCCAGGCCTCTTCCTCTCATTTATTTTGTGGACGTGGAAGAAGGTTTCTAAAACTGCCCGGTTTATTAGCGCTTGAAAGTCCATGGCATTGGTGCGCACGCTGGAGATGATCCAGTGTCATCCACGGATACATCCAGGTTTTCAATGGTATTCGGTAGCAACAGATCCCATTCCCTACAACACAAACGTTCCTCCTCTTTGGGCATCTGATGGCATCTCTTGCAAGAAAACCAAAAGTCAACCGAAATTATTGATCTAGCGTCGGCCGCAACTTCGGATGGCTGCGTACCTTCAGCCAGCCTCTCTCTTCTGGCGTTTCGTTGATGAGTTTGGACGGGCAACAGAACCTGAAGCGCAAAATGAAATTTGAGCCTAAAGAATGAGAATTAGAATGTTAAAATAAGCTACAGTACTGCAGTAGGGATGGGTATCTTTATCGGGATTTTATCGATACTACCAATGTTGTGCAAGTTCACACTTCACAAGAGCTAGCTCAAAGTTCAGTTCACACAGATTAAAATGAACTAGTTCACGTTCATTTTTTAAAACATTTTATTCCATTATTTTTCCAGTAGAACCTCCTCCTACCCATCCACCCCCAGCCCCCAATCAATGCCACTGCCCACTTCCCAAACTAAATGAATTACTGTATACTACAATAGAATCAAGATTACTTTTAAAAGCCAAGAAAACACAATGTATGTTTTACCACTTAAACAATGTGCCATATTAGGCAGACAGTGAAAAGGAGGTGCAGTAAAGGTTTACTGTAGATGCAATGGACATTATATTAAGCCTGCATGAACCAAATGATGCAGCAGTTTCCAAGCGAGCTGGTGGCTCCACCACTGGCTTCATTACAGTCGCTATAGCTGAAAGATGACGTCGCTGACGTTCGCACTTGTTTCTTCAGACCCGGCGGCCGAATTTGCATTAAAATGTGTGTTTTTTTACATTGGAATCTGTACAGATTCGTTCATAAAAGTCCTTCAAATATGCATATGAACTGGCTTCAGGACTGGTAACTGCGTTGTTTGAATTCCAGCCGGTTTCACTGGCCATACTGGCATGCCGGTTGCCGAAAATCATCGGGTGCTGTAAGCAGTGCGTCCTGGCCCACCCAAGGTTTCTAAAATTTGTACTGCTGGTGGTGCCAGGTAGTTTAGGCCTTGTAGAATAGGTAGGCTTGCTATGGTTTGCTAAAATGTATATTGTGTGTCTTGTGCTTGGTTCTGTTTCCGTGTTTGTCTCATACTATTCTGTAATTCCATTGATTGATGTTCAGGTAGATCTAGTTTGGCTAATTTTCTGTAAAGTCCTTTGAGACACACACGCTTGTGATGAAGGGCAATATAAAGAAATGAACGAACTTAAACTTGCGTGAGCGTCGTTAACCCTTGCGAGAGTTAACGGCGCTCACGTTCACATTCATTATTTGCAAAACGATACGTTCAGTTCACCATTCACCAGAAATATGCTTTTTTAACGCGTTCATGCACAACACTGGATACTACTACTCTTATCGATACTGTTATTGGTTCGGCACTTTACCGATACTCTTATCGCTTCTTTTTGATTATCATCCTTTGTCATCCATCCTCTAGCTGCTAGCGTGAAGTAGGGCTGTTCGATATGACGATATATATTGTGCGGTGATAGAAAAATGTATATCTGTCATTCCCGACCCCGCTTTACGTTCTCTACACGTGGACTGGAATAACAAACACACGGAGCAGCGTTAAACAACTGTTTTTGGTCGTGCTAATTATTACATTTATTTAAAACCAGAAAAACATTGTATGCGATGGATCATCAGCTCTTATCACAAGCGAGGCTCTGTATGTAATCTGGACCGTTTAGCCTCCATCATAATTTTACAGTAACCATCTGCTGATTATACGGCTAAATTGGGAAAGGAATGTCCACTAGGGATGGGCGGATCTAAACTGATATCAATACTTCGATACTAACATGCTACTCATTTGGTAACAATTTCAAAGTTATTTTTAATCAAAAATGCATCACTCAAGCGTCATAGTTTCACTACGATGTGGGAAATTCCCCAGTTCCAGGAAGGCAGCCTTCTAATCTCCAACAAGTGTGAAAGCAGTCATGAAGGGGCTTTAGTTTCATGGACTTTACAGTTTTGTGGTGTTCTCACCTTGACTTCCCTTTGAGTCCTCTGCTGTTGCCCGTTTAGGCCAGCAGAGGGCGCCTGTGTTTCCCATGTGCCCCGTGGGCGACCAGGTGAATTATATCATGTCATTATCCCTGGGGGTATATAGTCTCTGTTTTCCCGTCGGGCTGATGTTGGGTCGTTAGCGTTGTTAATGTAGTTTACGTACTATGTTCGGTTTGCTATTAAGTCTGTTGTGAAGGATATATTATTTATCTCGTGCGATTCTGAGTGTGCATGTTTCCGGTGCGTTACTCTTTGTACCTGTACCTGTCTGGCAGTGTGGATTAAACCATTATATCTGGAACCTCCTGCCTCCTCCTCTCGTGTCTGCTCCTGGGTCCTGAACTATACAGCAAATCGTGACAATAT
>OMOT01081136.1:0-14385 GCA_900312575.1 Acanthochaenus luetkenii
GAATGATGAGGAAGAGAAAGTCTGTCCAACATGGGCAGAAGATAGACCCACAGCTACAGCTCCAAACTGGATAGGGAGAGAGGAGAAAGAGAGTGCATTGTGACATATACATCGTAAAAGTTTCTCGATATTATGCAGAGACAGTTTTTTTCAGTGAGTGAATTGGTTCTCTAGACTGTAAACAGTTGCTGCATCGAACACAATCTGCTAGTTCTCTACTATATAAGTCATGAGTATACCATTTCAATATGATTTTGTGGGTGAAAAATAGCACATAATTTTTCACAAGAAGTCTTGAATGTTGATTCCTTTTTTCATGAAAAGGCAAACAAGGATTAAGTAAATCAACAACTCAAGGAAAGAGAAAATCACTGAAACTAAAAAGAGAAATTTAAGGAGACCAACTACAGCATCTCCATAGTGTGTACCACAGTATGCCTTCCTGCCCTTTACTGGTGTGCTATGGATAGAGGAAACGTGTCCTGTCAACCATCCAGCAGAGGTCAAATACCCATAAATGGTCCTGATTCCGTCCAGATCTTACCCACCATTTTTTTTTAAAGGTAAAACTCTAATGTTAGAACCCGGGCAACAAAGCTTCGTAAATTGTATCGTAGAGAGCAAATGGCTTATTGATCCAGGCACCGGTTTTAGATTAAAGACGCACACTAAAGGTCAGCCCTGGGCCTTTACTCTGCCACTACCTCTAGAGGGAAGAACACCTTCGCTGAATTAACAAGTGTGTGTAGGAGTGTGTGTGTGTGTGACAGCTAGAGAGAGAGAGCAGGAGAAAGAGAGAACGAGGAACAGAGAGATTGAGAGAAAATGTGTGTGTACCTACTCTGGCTTAATGTAAAAAAGTAATTTAAGCCAAGGTACTATTTAAGTATTCACTCTGTGTTTACTCTCCCAAATTGAAAAATTATCAGGAAAATAAAACAAAGAAGTTCTCTTCCCCTCTCCGAGTGTGCAATGCAAGGGAGTGGCAGCAGCTCTCTGGAGTGGTGGAGGGGGTGAGGAGAGGCCTGATGCTGAGGTTGAAGGGGGCTGTCAGAATAAATTGCTTTTAGAACAATTTCCTCTTATGGGATAGAGATCAGAGAATTAGAAGAGGCCAACACAGAGTGGCCTCTGGTCACTGTTCTCTAGTCACTGTTCTCATTAGACTTAGTGTCAGCTAGCCAGTAGAGCAGCCTCCATGTCGCACCAAACTACAAGCTCCAGTGGATAAAGCCCCCCCCCCCCCAAAAAAAGAAGAAATACTGCATAATAGAGGGAAAGAAAGGTAAGTTCCAATTAAATGGTAGATTTCAGAGTGTTGTTGATTAATCACATCTCCTCTCACTTTCCCTCAAGGATAAACCCAGTTTACAAAAAAAGGACATTGGAAAGAGAAACATAAAATGTACTGTAAGCTTGCAGGACACTGGGAAGTGAAAAAAGGGCAGAAGTAGAAGATTCGGATATACCTGGGACCTGAAGGCCTGTATCTCTGCTTGGAGCTCAGCTATTTTCTCCTCACACTTAACCAGTTGAGCTTGTGCCTCCTGTCTGCTCTGGAACTCCTCATCGAACTAGGCAGTGACACATGCATCCAAAATAGTCACATAAACACACATTGAAATGGCATTTCTATAATTACCATTCTCTATTGGGTATGATCATTTGATATAATCAACATTAATTTTACCTTGATGAACTATCATTGGCTATGTGCATTTCAACCTTTTATCGAACACCTTTTAACAAATAAAAATAAAAGATTGTTGCAGTGATGTACATTTGAATATATCTCTATGTTGTCTTTTTTTTCCATGCAGTGAAAAGCTAATCTAGTAGACCCTGAGAGGAGCAGAAAAAAGTATAAATCTAAGGGAGCAAACGGTAGGGAGTCTATGCATGCCTTTGGCTGTGTATGTGTGTGTGTGTGTGTGTGTATGTCTGCATCCCAAACTGTTTCTAAACTCTATTGCCATACACATATAAAAAATAAAAGACTGCACATGTCATTGTACAAAATATACTGTGTACATTGGTGAAAAGAGCCATTGGAGAGGGGCTGATCAGGTGTCCATCCACATCCATATACCCACAATTGTTTCCACAGTTTCCAGCTGTAAAATGGTTGTTTTTTTATGTATTACCATCAACTATCAGTAATCAGTTATGATGAGGAAAACTGCATGGGGTTCTGTTTAATAGCAATTGTTTGTTGTTTGGAAATACTTGCCTTCTGTGCCAGTTCTGAAGCTCTTTGTTCATACTCATCAACTCGTGCTTTATCGATGCACACCTCTGAAAACAAAAGACACAATGAAAGCCACACACATATTCAGATATTGAAATGTCCTGTGAAGTAGAGGCACTGTGAAGTGTGTAACTTGCCTAAGAGGTGGCTGAAGTCCACGTCTAGACGCTTGCGGTAACTGAAGTCTGGGTCAGTGCCACTGCGGTGAAGAACAATCTGAGACACACACTCCTCAATAATCTTAAAGTACTGAGGCCTGAGAGTCGGGATGAGAGAGAAGAGAGACAAAGAGAGAAGAAAAAAAAAACAATGACAGCAAAAGACCAATAAGTAGAGACTCATACAATGGCAGGGAATTTGGGGCTGCACAGAAATATGACGCGTGTGTGAAAATTATTGTAAGAAATGCGTTCACTTAATTAGACATGCAGTTCAAATTATTCAAAGCGTAGTTACTATATACTAGTTACTTCCTTCATCTAAAGACTAGCACATAAAGCAAGTGTCACATCAAGCTGTAAAGCAGCCTATATTGGAGGACTTAAATTTCACAATATTTCAAATGTTGAGTGAGAAGAGTAACAGGCAACTGGACCATACTGCAATCACCTATACTGTCCACCCTGTCACAGTAAATGCAACATGGACAGGGATTAAAGTGGAAACAATTCTCAAGACTGAAATTATATTATGTCAAGTTGACCTTCATTCCCAATACATTGTTTTTCAGCTGGATTTGGACAAAGGCAGAATAGGATGTATATTTAAGACTTACAGATATCACAGTTGTTCGCCAATATGACCAAAATATTCCAGGGGAGATTATGTACTACACCCAGGGTTTGGTTTACTGGTGTATATTTAATGTTAGATGGCAACCATTGTATTTAAAAGGTGATATAGAGCATTGATTGAACACCAGATTAAATAAATGTATTTTATTAGAAATGCCAAATTAAGTTGTTGCCACCATCTAGTGGAGATAAATAACAACCTTTATTCTGAAACATGTTTTAAATATCAGCCTAAAATCAATCTGGTTATTCATTGATGTACAAGCTGAAGTAGTAGTAGTAGAGGCACCGGGTAGTGTTGAGGCGTGTTGCAGAGTGCGAGCTGCATTCTTGTGTGTTGGCTCCGCGTCGTGTCGATGGAGAACCTTCTTTCCATTACTCCCATACAATAGCTTTTTGATACAGACAGTGCAGAAGCACGCGCCCGGTTCTTTTAGCTTTTGGCACCACTAATTCAGTGGCTTCCCATCCACAACTTTCTCAGCAACCCAAGCTCCATTTATTTTTTCATGCTTTTGTCGATGACAGTGACATCTGTCCCGTATTGTACAACCACACGTCCTAACGTAAAGCGTAATGTTGATGTAGTCTCGCTTTCCACGAGATTTGGGGGAAGATTAACTTGTTTTCAAATTAGTTATATATTCATTGTTGATCAGATTTAATTATTAGGCATACTGCATTGAGGTAATTTAATAAATGTAACACTAGCTAGGCAGTGCCCTTCCCATAACACTAGACAGAACCCAAATCATAAACTTGATAAATCTAAATAGTTAATCTGATGATCAGATTATGAAATGCTACAACATATAACATGAACACCTAATTCCATATTCACCATCTGCTCCATCACTCGCTGTGGAAAACTGATTCCACTCAGCTATGACTCAAAAGCTGCATTGGCCTTTTATTGAACAGCATTGAGCACAGTGCGCGAGCGAAAAAACCTCACTGTCAAATTTGTGTTCTCAATTTCCTTTGGAAATTGACAGAGTAGGAGGAGAATGCGCTTAATTTAGTACATTTTTGTATGCGCATATTTACATCTATCTAAAAAATACCCTCTGTGGATACAAAATTACATGGCAATGGAGAACTTTAATCCCTGAACATGGATATTGGAGCTTCTCAGCAAAACAGGGGACTCCAAGTTGGGGCAACTTACCAACATTTGACTGTGTCCAATCACAGCCTGACGTTCATGCCACAGGTGAAAATTGTGAAGATACCATGATTAAAATAAATCTTTAACAAGACCATGTAGCTTAGAGCAGTACAACGCAATTGATGGTGTTTGAACAAAATCAATGAGGAACACTGCCCCACTTGATATGAGAATCAGGTCTATCCAGCATCCTGACACATCTTTCTCTGACACCCCACCCTAACCCCCACTCCCTGCCATTTAGAGAAGGGGTGGACATAAAGAGAATAGGGAGGGGGAATAGAAACGAGAAAAAGAGACACCTTTAACAGAATGAGAACTGTATAATGGGATAGAAAAGGGAAGATAGAGGAAGGGCAGAAAACCTGTGTTTTCAGTATTAATGATATACAGTATGTACCCTAAAATATTGTACATGTAAATTTGCGGTGGTGACTGGATCTTCTTCTGCGTTTAGGTAAGATCTTCATCGTTCCACTCCCCCAGGCTCGGGGCTATCCTTTTACCACCGCATGCCTAGGAAATGCCCAACACCAGTCCGGAGGTGGTCAAGCTTCACCCACGCAGTCTAGGTAGGTCCATCCCAATAGGGGGAAAACCCACGTCTGGGATGTCTAGAGGTCTTCTCCTCCCACTCCGTGCTCCAGATGTAATCCGCCCACCGTGCCGCACTGATGTTAAGGTCACTGCATTGCTGCAGGAATTCCTATGCGGCAGGCACAAATGGGTGTCTCGACTTGAGGCGTCGGGGAGGCTCAGTTGTTACAGCGAGTCTTTCGTGAAGCAGATGGTTTGGCTCCAAGGCCCGGGACGCAATATGTGCTGTGGCTCCAGCGCGGCGAAGCCCAGCGAGCTGGAAACCTGCAAGAATGGGAAGATTATCCATGGGAGTGGGGCACAGGCATCCTGTCACAATGCGCAAGGTTTAATTGATGGGCGTATCGATGAGGTGGGTGTGGGCACTACGACACCATACCGGTGCACAGTACTCACTAGTCTAGTAGACAAGGGCCAGGGCACCTCAGCCTGACCTGACTAGTCGCCTCATCAATGCCAAACGAGATGTTAACTTCTTGCGCAGTGACTTGAGGTGTCTGTGAAACGTAAGCGACCCGTCTAATGTCACGCCGAGGTAAGTTGGCTCAGTGCAACATTGCAGGGGTGCTCTGCCAATATGTATTCTGAGCTCAGGTTTGGCCTCCCTGTTGTTAAGATGGAAGGCCGCCGACACAGTCTTTGCCTCGCTGAGCTTCAAATTAGCGAAGTACACAAATGTGTCATCCACATACGAATATTTCCGCAAAACGGTATCAGGCAAGTCATAGGTGTAAATATTATAGAGGTGGGGGACCAGGACAGATCCCTGGGATCATACTGACCATGTGCCTGTCCGGCAGCAGGCTTGCAGATGAGGCCGCGGTGCCATATGGTATCGTAGGCAGCCGTCAGACCGACAAAAACGGCTCCGGCCTACTTCTTTAACGAAAAGCTATCCTCGATGTCTTGAGTCATCAAAGTGACTTGGTCAGAACCCGGCCCGCTCCTGAGGGAGCAGAGGGTTAACGATTGGTTCGTGGGCGTAAATGAGACGCTCGAGGATCTTCAAGGGGATGCAGAGCACGGAGACTGGACGATAGCTCTTAGGGTCCCCTTCAGGCTTATTTGGCTTAGGGATTGCAACAACTAGGGCTTTTCTCCAGATTTTGGGGTTCTTGAGTTGGCGCAAGCAGGAAGAGAGCCCTTAACCAGGACAGGTGCGGCATGGAGTATAAGCTCCGGGCAGATGGAATCAGGGCCGCAGCAAACTCCCCCAGAGTGAATTCACGGGAGATGTTATTGCTGCTAGGTGTTGGGGCCCTCCAAAGGTCAGACACTTCATTTGCCACTAGTCGTGATGACACGCGGTCTTTACCCTCATATACCCAATTTTTCACAAATTGTGATGCGATTATATTTGCAGAAATGGGGCAGTGACAAGGGGAGTGTCTTGACCTGACAGTGAGGTTGTTCACGCTGCTACATGCCCTGTTGTCAAGACTCGGCCGGAGGAGCCCAAAGGAAGACGCGGTAGAAGCACGGTTTGTCGCTATTGCGACATCCGTGTGGAATGGATTTTTTTGGCCGCCTTCGGCAGAAGTCCCGGTATGCCTAACCCACGTTGTTGGTATTAGGCGATGGAAGATGCCACGTGGGGGTTTGAGAATGTTTACTATCTTAAAACCGGCAACATCCACGCACAGCCACTCAATCTCCGAGTTAGCCAGAGATTGGTTGGTAAGAGTCCAGCTCAACCTTTCATGGACAAATGTGGCGAGGCCATGTTTCCTGCTCAGTATAGATCCAGCTAGTGCAAAATTAGGTAATACTAGCTTGTCTGCTGAAATGCAATGGGTCTCCTGGAGGAGGATGCCTTGGTGGTAAAGGTCAGCTGCTCGATGACGCTGATTTTACTGGCGGTGAGCCCTTCTGTGTTCAGCTGCAGTATTCTGGGTTGGAGGCCAGTGGAGAAAGCACCACTGGCTCTCTTCCCCGACTGCCGCCGAACACCAGCCCGGGTGAGAGCCCTTAATTGACAAACTCTGTTTAGCTTACAAATATGATTAGCAGTCATAATTCACTGAAGAGGCACCACAAGAAGGTGTTTGCCATGCACTCCCCTGGTGACTGGATAATATTGACTGATATGGACACATCTTATTGTCAAAAACTTGTGTAACTTGTGGTAATTTTCCAGTTCTGATACATACAAAATAAAAAAGTTAAACTTCAATGATTTTTGAGATCACAACAGGATGAGCTACATGTGGCTCCTGCTGATGTTATTATTGTCCCTGCTGATGGGTTAAGGCAGTTATTGTTTCTCTAGGACTTCTAGAATAAAATAAAAATACAATAAATCTATAAACCACTTACACCTTAACCTTAATGTAAGTACAGGAGCTGTTTGATGGTATTGAAAAAGGGGGAATACACAGCGAGCATATTCGCATTGGCTGAGCAATTGCAGCTAAATAGTTTCTCATGGTTCTGCTGAATGCACTGATCATGGAACAACCAAGGGCATTCCCAGTACACAAAGGGAGATATTAGAGGAGCAACAAAGGATGATGTGCAAGGCTGAGAAATACACTGCTATCATGTCTGTTCAACATCTGTTTGACCTCCTCATTATCTAACAACAGCACTGTTGAGGCCAAATCCCTACACAGAGTTGCTAAGTAATGTATTCTGAGGGGATTCATCCAAGATAGTCTTCCATAGCCAGCTCTTCCTAAATCGATGTTGTGAATGGAAGTGATTGAATACTTTGCCTATGATTTTGAACATGAGCTGCACAGTGGCATCGTCATCGTACTGCATATGTAATTGAAGATATAATAAATACAATATTAAATATTAACATTAAACATTAACATTAAAATGGAATAAGGCATTACTGTGTATTTGGGACCGCTGTGTGAAAGAAGACTATGTATGTATGAATGAATTAATGAAATCTTTATTTTGAACATGTTAATACAAACTTTTTAAAAAGCAACAAATCAAAATAGTTTTAAAAAAACCTATACTAAACAATATTAACTTAACATGTCCAAAAAGGAGTAGGAAGAAGTATAAACTTATTTAATCCTACCCCTTCTCTACTACTCAATTATTAATAAACATCAATTGACTTCCATATTTATATCCTATTATATCCTAATATTTGACCAAATATGTATATCTTGTAAATATTTATATATTAATGTATTCACCAATTATGCTTATCATGTAAGCATATATTGATGGCTAAATTTAAACATATGTAACCACAATAATAAAGTACATAAATAATAATATATGTAAACACCTGGTGCTTGTCAAAGCCCTTCTTCATCCCTGTACCTTGCAAAAATTATGTCCTTATATCTCTTTTTAAACGGGTTCATTCTTGGGCATTGCTTTAGCTCCACATTCAGACTGTTCCACAGTTTCACTCCACAGATTGAAATACAAAAACTCTTCATTATCGTAAAAACATGAAGAGTTTTTACATTTAACTTCCCCCTCAAATTATAACCTCCTTCTCTATTATGGGGGCGGCAGTAGCTCAGGAGGTAGAGCTCCCGTCCCGCAACCGCAAGGTCGGCGGTTCGAGTCCAGCTCCTCCCGGGGATAAATCTGTCGTAGTGTCCTTGAGCAAGACACCTAACCCCAAAAGACACCTGCTCCCCGGGCGCCATAATGGCAGCCCTCTGCTCCGGGCCCCCCTAGCATGTGTGTGTTGTGCAATTACTTGTGTGTATCCGGGGGGGATCCGTGATGGGTTAAATGCAGAGAATAATTTAACTAAGTGTGTGCGGTGCTCTGTACATGTGTGTGATAAATAAAGGATAAATTATTATTATTATTATTAAAGAACACTTTTCTAATATTTCCTGGCAGTAGATTATTTTTTGCTTTATACATTATTTGTGCTGTTTTTCACTAAGAATAATAAATTAGTGTGATCTCGATATCCGGCATTATAAATTATCCTTATGTAAAGTGAACAGTAAAGAGTAACTTCTCTATGCCCCTGATGCCATACCGTTCCAGTTTAACGATTAATATATCATGATTGATTGTGTCAAAAGCTTTTTATTAGATCGATAAATACCCCAACAGCATACTTTTTATAATCTATGGAGTTTGTAATTTCCTCAACTGATTCCATTAATGCCAGTGATGTTGATCTGTTTGATCTAAATCCGTAAGTAATACGAATTTGTCTAATCTGTCATTGAAACGTTTTTTTAGAATTTTAATTTTCATGATTAGGCCTCAATATAACATTCCTGAACTGCTCATGAAGGAAGTAACATTTTCATTTATAAATATGTTGCACTATCCAAATTGAAAACTGAAATTAATTGGCAACCTTTATCCCACGCAAACTGCTTGTTTGCTTCGATTCTTATTATTTAGACATCCATCCATGTATTTAGTACTGAGGACAAACGCAGTGCTCTGACAAGACTAAAACAATTGCTATGCTACTTTTTTAGTATTGATCACAGTTGACACAATTGTAAAGCATACATTTAACTGTAGCCTATGTGGTTCAACATTTGTGCAACAAGGTTGTCTGACAGCAGATGTACCAGCATTAGTACTTGCAAACTAAATGATACCAATGTAAAGGTAATGATAAAAATGTCAAGATGTGCAAAGATGACAGAACCACCTTTGCTAAAGGAGGATAAAAAAAGGCAGATACCTTATAATGCTGCAATCAACTATCAAAGTAACCCAGTGTGTAGGAGTCATTTGATGAAAGAAATGAATCACAGTATAATGCTAATGAAACAAAAGTATGTGATGCCAGAGCAGAGTGGCAGACACTTTGAGTGTTGCTTTTTTCAGGAGAGAAAATCTGCGGGTGATACATTTCATATTCTTTAGATTAGAGCCTCATATTTTAATCAAACCAAGGTTTAACTCACACCCAGCTGTGAGTGAACCAACATAAAACAAGCCTTTGAACAGTACCATTAAATGGAGATGAGAAATACTCTGGAGCTATGGTTTCTATAGATGGCTCGAAGATGAAAGAGACAGCATTCTCTTTGTTAGGTAATGTCGTTGAGAGGGTTTAAGAGATCAGGAGTCAGACCAGCATTGTTAAGAAGGTGCTTAGCACTTTGCTTGAGTGTGTGTTTGGTCATCGTGTAAGATTGAAATGTTATATGCCATTAGTACTCGTTATCAATTGTAATGACTTGAATGTAAGCTCTATCACATTCCTGACCGAACTAAAGAGTTCTGGCCAAAGGAAGAGAATTAAACTATAAAGCTGATGAGACAAAAAGGAGGATAAGCTTGTTTTGTACAGTAGTTGATTTAAAAGAAGATGTGACATTCATCATGGGAGAGATGGAGGGTAAATGAGAAGATGAGGGTGAATGAAACAAAGGAGGGAAAAAGTAAAACACTACATGCTACATTACACTTAAGAAAAGTAATGTTCAAAGAAAAACCCAACACTGTGTGTATGTGTGTGTTGCTGATTTTTACCTGACCAAGTAGTCATTGCGTATAAGCATCAGGTGCTGCAGTATAGAAAGGAAATAGGGTTCTGCACTGCTGTCCTTCACCATGCTCTGCACAATACTGAACACATCCCCCACATCAGTGCTGAGAGTCAAGGACTAGTACCGGTATGTAGATGTGAAAAAAGGAAACACTGCAGTTTCACACAAAGGAGTAGAAACTACTGAAAAAAGGACAAAGTCACATCATGACAGATTTGTCTTTTTCTCTTTTCATTTCTTAGATCTGGTCTGAACACATAGTTAACCTTGGTTGGATGCCAATAATGTTTTCAATGTACATGGACCACAGTTAGAAAACATTGCCTCTGAATCAGAATTTAGAGATACATGCTTCTGCCTGGTATTGCTGACAAGGATATTCCAGCTCGCTCTTGATGTCCTCCAGCCTATGAGAGAACTCCAGCATGTCCTCTTCTTTATGCTCCTCAAACACCTTTAGCTGAATGTCAAGGGCCTCATTCCTGATGGATGTCAGTTGCTACAGGAGGATAGGGAAAGGGAGAAAAACTTGAGAGGTACACATGTTAGGTAGATGGTATAAAAGCCAGTGGGAGAAAATCAGTCCTATACACCTTATTGGTTCTTGGGTGCTGGTGCAGACAGAGGATGTGCAAACTCTCCTCTGTGTTTCATTAATGATTTGCTGCAGCAAAACTGCAATATTTCCCTCAAGTGGACAACTCATTTAAATATTAATAGAAGGCGAGTGTGAGTATATAGTGTGTCTGTGTGTGCACGTGGCTGTGGAGTGCTTACCGGCAATATATCTTTCAGGCCACAGCGCATAAATTCATTCCTGATGTGCAGCCTGAAGTCCAGCTCATCAGGAGATGTTACTAGTGCATTGATGAGCTGCATGCATGCCACCTGTAACATGAAGGGTATACAAAACAATGAGAGACAAACAGAGAGATAGCGAGAGCGAGCGAGAGAGAGAGAGAGAGAGAGAAAGGGAGAGAAAGAGAGAAAGAGAGAGAGAGAGAGAGAGAGAGAGAATCCTTTCTCCAGAGGTTGATGAAAAGTATGGGACATGCATTCTAAATTAGTTATGTCCCTAGGAAGCAGAGGACCATAACTAATGCAATGCAATGTCTCTTTTCTCCAGTCACCAACTACAGCTGATTTTAATATTAATGTGACAACTGCAGACCCATACACACAAAACCAACTAACAGTCAATTTAAAGGCAAGCTCGCTCTTTTGGAAGCTGTTCTTCACTCCCCTATGAGTTTGGTTAACTGCACAGGGACTGCTGAATCCTGTAGCTATTCAACTAGCCAGGCAAACAGACAGAAAAATTAATTATTGATCAGTAAAGTGATCCGCTCATGTATGAAATAAGGGCATGGCAGTGCTGGGGTTTTGGGATGTTTCAAGGTTCATTGTCAATTTGATAGCATAATCTTATTTTTTGTGGAATGGCAGTCAAAGCTAGTAAATTATCGGTCTTCAAAATGGCATCTTAATATTGTAATATAGATGCCTAATATTGCAGGTATATCAGTAGCATCTTTATATTAAATACCAAATCACTAATTCAAGTAAAATATAAGTAAAAGTTTAGCCCATACACAAAAGGCAAAACATAGGACTAGCTTGACTAATTGATATACATGTCAATGATCTAGCAGTTAACACAAACTTCAAGAATCAAGACATCGATTTAGGGTAAAGCATCCCTTTAAGTATACCTGCATTTTGGGATGTGATGTTTTGAGAATTGTGAAAAGTCTACACTTGAATCTTTGCATATACAACATGTCAGCTATACAAGTGAAAATATAGATAATAATTTCAATCTTAAGCATTCAATACCACTTGTTTTAGGCCTACAATGAATATCAACATAAACCTTCACTTTGAATCTCAACTTCAAATGATGTCTTTGAAGTCTGTGAATAATGACGGATTTCTCAATGGTAATTTTTTTCTCTTTCAGTTTATATTTTATTAGAATAAAAATGAAGCCCCTCCTAAGAAAGCAATAAAAGCTGAGCTATAAACATACGTTTACTCACCCATCTGTCTATGGGCTTAAGTGCTCTAAAGATATTCCAAAAGGCAATACAATTAAAGAGAAAGAGGGACCAAGAAAGAACACTACAATGTGGTACTATTATTTATATTATAGTGGTAATTATTTCATCAGTAATATTTAACAGTATTAATGTAAAGTTAGTATTTAAAGCAATTCATTATTCAGTTCGATTACACAATCACTCTCAGACCTCAAGAGAACATTTGGGCATCTTTGAATTTGGTGGTCCCCAGTGTGTCCATTTACAGTTATTGTCTAAACGCACACTTTCCCTGAGCTAAATGCTGCCAGGGGAGACCGAGTATGAACGTGACCAAGTGAGAGAGAAAACCTTTGGCCACACAGAAGCATAGTAAGAGCAGCAGTAGCTGTGCTTTAATAATGCATGGGGTTAAAAGGGATCAGTGCTGTCTATTAGCAAGCGGGAAATAATAACTCACTACAATGCATCAATAAAACACAACTAAGGGCCTCTAAACTATCAGTACAAAAGGCTATAGTTTAATGGCCACTGATGTGTTTGTGCATGCCTCTGTATGAAGGTAATGCTCCCCTCCAGTATGTCTCCCCCACTTCCTTCCCACATCTCATTTTCCTTCTTTTACACTTTCTACTTATCCTGTAAAAATCCTCAGCTTTTCCCTTCCCATTGCTTCCTCACCTTTCATCTTCTCAGAGGCTCCCTACAGTTCTCCACCTGTCAACGGTAGTTGCAGCAAGCTGAATGCAAGTAATACTGGTAATGCTACACAGGCCAAAAATAAGATATAATCTTCAGACATAGTCTTATAATTAAGTTTAGCAATGGCCAATGCATGGGAACAAAAACAAGCAGAGCAGCAAATGGTTGCACATGCTAGAGTGTGTGTGTGTTAAAGAAAAAAAGGTAGTGGATGAATTGTCTCTCTTCACATCCGTCAGCTACCAATTAAAAATGCAGACAATTCTGAGTTGCAAATGGATCAACTGTGTCTATGATTCATGTATAGCCCACCCCTTCTTATTAACATTGGATCTTGTTGGTATTTTAACCCGTGCCCCAACTCTCAACTTTTGACCTGATGTCCATGCCCTGATCAAGAAAAGTGCCATCCCACAGCCATCACATGGTGATGATAGTGTGAATTTGGAGTGCTATTTATCTATGATTTGTTTGAAGAGAGAGAGAGAGACAGAGACAGAGACAGAGACAGAGACAGAGACAGAGAGCTTATGTAATGGGACAACCCCTGGCTAAATGGCCAGATACTAATGGTACATCAGGTTCCAGTAGGCTTGTCACGGTACTCAGTACTTCGGTACTAACTCGGTACTTACATTGCTGCGGTACTGACGGTACTAGTTTTCCCATGGCACCGAAAGTACAGAAGGTACCGTGTTTTCTATTTAATTTGCCACGGCACCGAAAGTACAGAAGGTACCGTGTTTTCTATTTAATTTGCCACGGCACCGAAGGTAACGTGTTTCTTATTTTCAGCATTTAAAAACAAAATCCTTCCGCACATGACCTGGCTACGATTTGTATTCGTCCGCCTGCTCCGCTGTTGCGAGAGGTAAACAAATACACGTGGAGAGCTGACGAAGACAAGCCAGGCCACTGAGAGTACACCAGGAGCGGCTGCTCAAACTCAACCACTTGAACTTGTGGATAACAAAAACGCCAAGAGTCGAATATGGAAATGTTATGGGTTCAACTTCAAGCCCAATGCTGAAGTGTAATCATCCCACAAAACCACATCTGCAAGAAATGCAAGAAGGAGTTCACCACGAACACGGCAACACATCAAATCTGGCAAAACATCTGAAAGACCGTCACCCCGACCTGTTTAAAGAATTTAAGATGAGCTAAAGAAACTTAATTCGTTCAAACTGTATTCAATAACAGGTTTAGCAACCTATCCAAATGGACCTTATCATATGCGATGGCGATGCATTGTGTAACGTCAACCAAATACTGTTAGCTAGCCGGCTACCTAACGTTATATGCAATGTTAGCAATCGGAGACGGCATTGGGCTGGTAGAACGTTAGCTAGCTAGCTAGCATTGTACCAGCCAGGTAATA
>OMOT01081139.1:0-16941 GCA_900312575.1 Acanthochaenus luetkenii
CACAGGGACATCCCAACGTGTCTAATATGCACGGATAAAGTTGCGGTGCACAAGGTGTATAACATCAGACGTCATTACTCAACTAGACATGCTGAGGAGTATGCAAAATACCTGGGAGATGAGCGAGAGGACCGGGTCGCCAAACTTAAAACATGTCTACTGAGGCAACAATATTTCTTCAAGAAAGTAAGCAAAGAGAGTGATGCGGCTGTCAAAGCTAGCTACGTGGTGAGTGAGATGATTGCTAAAGCAGGAAAGCCATTCAAAGACGGCGAGTTCATCAAACAGTGCGTGTTACAGGCTGCAAGTATAGTCTGCCCGGAAAAAAAGGGTCAGTTTAGCAACATCAGCATTTCAGCCAACACAGTGGCAGAGCGCATTTCTGACATGTCAGGTAACATTTACGATCAACTGCGTGAGAAAGCTAAACATTTCCATTCATACTCAGTCGCTCTTGATGAGAGCACAGACGTCAATGACACTGCGCAGCTCGCAATATATGTCCGTGGTGTTGATGACAATTTTGAAGTGATGGAGGACTTGCTCACAGTGATTCCAATGACCACCAGGTAGTGTTTTTGTAATGTGTTTTTATAGAATTGTTCAGTCTTGCTATTCATTTTTGTAAATTAAATCCCACCATGATTTCCCATATTTTACTCTCAAACATCTGTATACTTCCAAAATACGTATTTGATCCGGGATAACTTTATAGGTTGACATGCTTTATGGATGGCTTCCTTGGCGGAGGTCTGTTCTGGTTCTTGTAGTGTTTTTCAACACAAATGTATTTCTTTTAAAAGATGGGGTGAATGGGCCTATTATTTATCAAGAAAAAATGTGTGTAGGTATGGCTGTGCTTTTCCATATTTACAGAACTGCATTTTTCTTCAACTTGATCCCTTACAACTGTGAAGCGGCCCTGATAGGTTGTTCTGGGTAGCACTTATTTCAATAATATCTCAACTTTTCAAGTGTCCGCCATCCACAGTGGATTTCGGTTGTAGAAAATTGTGGGAATCACAGGTGAACCAATTCTAAAAGCTGACATTTTATTGAAATAGGTGCTTTTCTGTATATTTGAAGGTGTTTGACGAGTTGAAGAGTGATCCTGTCCGTTCTTAAAAAGGTCTTCAGTCATGTCCAACCAGGTATGCACCTTTGAACAAACAAACAAAGAAACGTAGAATGCCAGATATCTGAACGGAGTATGATGTGATACTGTATGTTCTCTATACATGAGAATGGCACACTTTGAAAATATATATTCAGAAAGTGAGACGTTTAATGTGTTAACTTTGCAAACCTTTCTACGCATCTAGCCTATGATGAATGTCAGGTGTAAGTCCATGTGAATATGCCATATAGCGGCTATATGGCATTTCTGGCATTGTTTTGCCAATTGCTGCTGTAACACCTGAAATTCCCCTAGAGGATCAATAAAGTGCATCTAGTCTAATTATCTGGACTGAAATAGTTCAAATCCCTGCAAAGGACTATCGCATCGTGCATCTAATTAACCCGTTCACATGAGCATCAATTGATTATGGCAAGATGTGTTGATTGATCATATATATACATTATATTATCGTTATGAGTCAACTGTATACGGGATAATGCCTTCATATGTTGGTCTTGCCTAGACCTAGTAGCCCGTCTCCTGTGGGACTTACAGTACGGGGGCGTGGCCCAAATTGATCGCGCGATAGTATGAAATGTCCCCGCCGGACACCCTAGTCTATGTCATCACGTGATAGATGTCGGCCAATCACAGTTGAGACTAGTGATGTACATTCCGGCTCTTTTCAGTGAGTCGGATCATTTGTCTCACCATTAAGAGCCGGCTCTTTCGGCTCCCAAACGGCTCTTCATTCAGTAGCATTTCCGGTTTTTCCAAATCTGCCAAAGTTAGCGATATTTTGACCAATGACCAATCTGACTCCACCTTCTAACTACCAAAATAACATTATTTTGCAGTTCACATTCTGTATATATCACATATAACAACCTTCAGTGCGGTTTATTCCGTATATTGAAGGCCACGTCACGTTACATCATAACGAGCAGCAACACACTCAGAGCCTCGCTCTCACGCTGCCGACACGCTGCCGACACGCTGCCGACACACGCGGGAGGAGTCGAACATCTCTCGCACCATCCTGCTACATTTGGATCTACATCGTTATTACCGAACAAGTCAGACGTCATAGGATCTATTGTCTTGTGTTCATTTACAAAACAAGTCGGCTCTTCAGATACGCGAGTCGGCTCCCAACGTTCACCTCAAAGAGCCGGCTCAAAGAACCGACTCGCTCGCGAACGACACACCACTACATGAGACCGTAAAGGAACCACAACAATAAAGAAATGCATTGAAAGGAGGCGGATGGACGGAGGGACTGTCGTCGCGTGAAATGCAGTTCTTTGCGTTTGAAGCATAGCTGGGTGAAGGTGCTCGGTTACCGTCGCGGAGCAAACCAACAGCGACGTAAACGGTCGCGATAGGACAGTCTTTGATGAAGCTAACGTTAGCTTACCGGACACTCACTGCTAATGAAGCTAGCGTCCAACAGGTGTGTCCCTGAGCGTTAGCTACATGTCACGTGTCGTCAGCGTCTCGTGTACAGGTGGGCTTGAATCCAGCGGAAGGTTGTGATGGACGCTCTAAAACCATAGGACCATGTTCAAAAATGTGTTTGGCTCAGGGTTTCTGGTCAGAACGGCTCATGTTATTTTGACATGGGTCGTAACCTTAATACTCTTCCTGCATGACACAGGTAAGCCTGTCCCAGAACGATGCATTATACACCAGCAATAGGCTACAGTGATGTCGAATACACTACCAGTAACAGCAATATCAAGTCTAAAAGAATACATATAACAGCAATAACAATGATCGCGTGCCTGAGTAAGAAAGCTACTGTGCAATGCCTTTGTCTTCATGCATAGTGTTGACATGCTGTTGTGGTTGTGGGCCTGGGCAGGAGGCTTCTGGGTAGGACTGCACTATATATCCCATTCAAACCGTTCTCTTTCTCTTTGGACGAAGACCTGAGGAAGCAGGAGGAGACGGGCCAGCTGCTTCAGCCTGTGCTCTTCGTCTTGCTGGTGCTGGTGTCGGTGTTGCTTTACTTTGCTGTCTCACTTATGGACCCTGGCTTCATCTTGTGCGATGATCGCGATCTACAGGTGATTCGTGGTTCTACTGTGTTTCTCTATCGTGCGTCTCGTAGACCTTTTTCAGATGAGTAGATACCGGTCATTTCGCTTTTAGAATAGATGCTACTGTAATGATTTGACTTGGTTTTAGGTGACTGGATGGTTATTATCATACTAACTCGTACTTATTACATTCCATTTGTTTTTGTTTTCAGCAACAACAACAACAAAAAGCTGTAGCCCCGTATGCCTTGTTCACATTTAATGTCTCAAATTAGTGGCTCAACCAATGAGGATCATTATGAGCCGTCTTTCAATACTTAATGTAGTAATACTACAGTAATGTTAGACTTCTTGGTTAACGTTAGCACGTGAACTGTTTGCAAACAGCTTAACATAGCACATGCATACATAGAAGCACTGCTGATAAAACAACATGATGTATTATGACGTGTTTTCTTGATCATCGAAAGGTTTGGCATTATGATTGTGACAAAGACCCAGAAGTGCTTTTCATGTGGCTTTCATCAATAGAAAGATGACTACTGCTAATGCACCTCCCTATTAGACTGACATCCATGACCCAGTGTGTATCCAACTCTTCAGTCACAGTTAATAGCCACATACATCACTATTTACTTGCTGCAGATAACGACGTTTTCAAACATAAATTGGATTAAGGAGTACAATCTTAAAATGTTTTTTCACAAGTAGAGTGCCTACAAAGGAAAACTTAAAATGGAGAAAGAACCTTTTTGAATGATGCTGCTAGGAATTGGTGGCAGCGAGGGAGGTGATGGGGTAATGGGGGCGACACACACACACACACAGACATATGAAACAATGGGCCACTTTCAAGCTTGAAGGCCTTCCCTGATCACTTTATCTCCTCTGCTGTCCCAGTTCACCCTGGGTGTGACTGAGGAGCAGCAGGACATGATACCACCCACCACCAAATCTCTCCGACAGCGCCGCTGTGGCCACTGCTTGCTTCAGGTACATCGTCTACCTTGTCAACATGTGTTTGTTATTTGTGAGGGAACACACTTACACACTGTAGTCAGTCAACACAGAGATCCCCAAAAATGGCAAGATCTCTGAATTGAAGAAGTGTCTTTAATAGAGACACTGATGCAAACTGAGATGCGTCTGTCAGTTTTTTGTCACCGTGCACTTTTATTTTCACTCAAAAACGTCTGCATGTTTTTCATCCCTGTGTTGGTTGTTCTACGGTGTGCATGTTTTTCCCTTTGTGCTTTTCTTTATACCCACCTGTAAAGAAGTGTTTTATTTGCCTATTGATAACAGTGCAGGCTTTTCTGCCTGTGGACATGGTGCCTGTCATTTCTAAATGTTGCCCCTCTGACCTCTGACCTCAATATGCAGATGCACGCAAGCATTTCAGGCTGCAATTTAACACTTAAAGCTCTACAGGACTTGGAAGATCTCTTAATGGTATAGAATGACAAATGGGTTAGCCTAGCAACGCCCTTCTCTGTTACACAGCCCTACTACCTCCACTGAACACAAAACATCATATGTTACATGGACAGTCCTTTCAAGGTTACAGACTCAATAACTCGTTACACCACTTTTATTCAACCAAACTGCAACCAAATACTCCCTGTAGCAATTTACCAGTCTCTCCCATCATGGAGGGATTTTGGCCCACTGACATTTGATTTTCCAGCATCTTCCAGGTCCTACTACAACATCTCAATGGCTCTTAGGTGTGTAGACCATTCCAAAACGTTACATTTCTTGTATAGAAAATATCTTATGAATCGTTCCTTCAACGATGTAAAGTTTCCCCAAGCCATGACATTACCAGTACCACCACCCTTGGTATGAGGTTCTTACTGTCACATTCGTTTTTACCACACATAACAGGGCCCTGCAGAACATTGGACCTCATTCTGGAACATTTTCTGTGTCTTCTGAAATATCTTCTTAGGAACTTTGTAAGAACAAATCTAAGAAACAGCCACGTGTGGAAATGTGTTCTTAATCCTCCAAACTGTTCTCAGCTGCGATCCTCCAATGAGGAACGCCACTGATTCTTAAACTGAAGGCAGGTTCTCGTATACCTGAACTTACATACAGAAACGCCCCGCTAGCTCCTTATAAGGGCATGCAACCATAGGACCATGTGCAAAACAGAAGCTTTTATTTGTCACATGCAGCATCATTCCAGTAAGATGAGCAGTGGAATGTTTCTCCACTGGCTCTTACAATGTCACACTAAGCAAGGGGAAAAAAGAAAACCAACAATAAGAAAATAACAACAGAGAACAAGACGGTACCTGGACTATTAATACTAGGGTGACCCAACTTCCTCTTTTACCCGGACATGTCCTCTTTCTGGGTCCTAAAACATCTGTCCATCTGTCTGCTTTGAATGAATTCTTTAAAATGTCTGGGTTTTTGTGTTGCTTGTTCCACCGACCATTTCCCCCGAAAATTATAATTTGTAATATCGTTTTTTGTTCCATAAGTGTGATGTTACGCATCGACTATTTAAAATGTTGTATAAGGTGCCGCACTGGCGTTACGCACAGTTACCAGTTTCTATGACACTATTCTGTAATTCCATTGATTGTTGATCTAGTTGGCTCCTTTTCTCTTTATTAGATATTGTTTAGTATAGCTCTCTTAATTGTCCTTGTGTGTTTCTATCTGTGTGTTTTTCTTTTGCACCCTGGTCCTGAGAAATGTCATCTCATTCTACTGTATGTGTATGTATTGTGGCACACTCAGGGGTGGGATGAGTGTCCACGTGACCAGAGATAACAGAAATGCTGTCCACACACAGAATTACCGAACACAGTTTTATTTACTGTTTCGGGGAGAAAGTGGATTAGTCTCTTACGGGCAATGTCACTTAGGGGGTAGTCGTTGTCCAGTCCAGGGGTTGGTACACAGTTCAGGCTTTCGTACTATCCGGGGGTCAAGGCAGGAGAAGGGTTCTCTGACAGGTGGTGGTCGATCACAAAGAGGGTTCTCAGACAGGCAGGGATGTAGCACACAGCAGGGTCCTCGGTCCAGTTGGTCATACACTCTATCGGCAGTCTCGGCACAAACACTCTCTCGTCCTCCTACTTCCCCAATGGGTCACACACTTTCCTCTGCGCTATCTCCCCATTTAAACCCGGCCCTCCGTGCCCTGATTGGCCCTGCCTGCTCTCCCTAACCACCTCAGCTGTCTCTCATCTGTCGCTGATTGTGGCGGACGTCCGTATATGGACCTTAGCGTCCATGCCGGGAACCTCTCCCCTCCTAAACTCCATGTGTCTGAAACAGTTTATATGGATATGGTTGGAATGACAAATATAACTGCCATTTGCAGTGTTTGTGTAGTGCTTTTATTTATTTTATGTGAGACGTAATTGTTAATGATACAAATATTCTCATATTTATTATTATTGTAAGTATTTAAATTCGAGGATGTCTGTAGAATTGATGTGAACACAATCACCAATGATTTCTCACTAATTCAGCCCTTAAGAACACGGCTCACTCCAGTCTGGCCGACTTACGACTGCTCTCGTGTTCTGAAATCCTGTTCTTAGCTGAGAACGAATCCCAGATAAGAAACCGTTCAGGAATACCAGAATTGTCCCAGAAACTTCGTCAGTGGACTTAAGAAGTCTTCTAACCTTTGCATAAATGCGTTCCAGAATGAGGTCCATTGTTCTGGAACTCAAAACTGAGGATCATCCAGCTGCCTTTTGGAAAACCTGAGACAAGTTTTCATGAAAAGTCATGAACACTGAGGCTAGAGAGGCCTGTAGATCCCTGGATCTACTAGGGCTGTTTCTGACTGGATGATTTTATGCCTTGTATTTGGAGAAATTTTGGCAAGACGGACATTCCTGGGAAGATGTACTATACTTACCCAAACTCTCCATTTGCACAACATGTGTCTGACTGTGGTTCAGTGGAAGTCAAGAGCCTTAGAAATTGCTTTAGAACTTTTTCCACAGGTCTCTAGAACCTGTGTGCTGACGACTTCCCTCTGATGGCAAGAGCCAAAGTTAATCAGCTTTACAGAATATTGGACAGGGCTGGTACACGTCTGGCCTGTTTGTTAGTCCAAGAATTCAAACATGTTTTCAACTTTCCCTTTAAATGGGTTGATGCACACCAAACAAATGAGAGAAACACCAAACTATGGCGTCACGTTTTCTCTGCCTTCCTCTATTAGCCACAACAACCCACTGAGAGATCAGACCAAATTCAGTGTGAAAAATTCAGAAAATCAAATGGGATGAATACGTTCTCACAGCACTGTAACATGTGTGTCTATGTGACTGGGAGAAAAGTACTTCTAAATACAGGTATCTTTATTATAAGCAGCAGCCAATGAGATCCAAGCACTGCCAGACATGTCAGCACTGTGTTCGGCGTTACGACCATCACTGTCCCTGGATTGAGAACTGTGTTGGTGAGAGGAACCACCGCTGGTTTGTGCTTTACCTGGCGGTCCAGCTGCTGGTGCTTCTCTGGGGGCTACATATGGCCTGGTGAGTATAGCACTTTAAAGGACATTTTCCATCCCTTTTTAATTTTAATTTTGACCATTTGTACATGCATGCACCATGATTAAAGATATTTTAAAATCAGTTTTGCCAAACCTCTCACTCCCATTCGGTTCCAAACGCTATAGAAAACAACTCTGGAGACTTCTAATTTAATCGGTGAAGGTAATCCATCACTGAATGAGAAGCTGACAATCGCGATATTTGCATTACAACGCAAATATCAGGCCATAATTATTTTTAATAAATTCAGTTTCGTATTAATGTTTCAGGAACACTGCAAGAGCTGAGATGAGACAGGAGGGGGCGTCTTCTGCTTTCCGCATTTTCCTCTCCAAAATAAAACGTTAAACCAATCGTTACCATTCTCTGTGGTTAAATTAGGACCCGCCCTCTGTCAATCACAACCCCTTCAAACCAACAGACAAACCAAAGCAAGACACTTCCACCAGCTATAGTCTATTAAATTAAACTGAACCTTTACACAATTACAGCTTACAATCGGCACTCTCTTCTTTACTGGGAGTACCTATTAGGCAGGGTTAGTAATATTAGGCAGGGTTAGTAATATTAGGCAGGGTTTCCACTGTTAACATTCTGGCATGGCGCACTGCTACGCCAACGGAGGACAGAAAAAATACCCAGACCCGTACTATTGTTGCGCAGTTGTTGTGTCATTTATAATGGTACAACAACTTTTGCCATGTCTCCTTTTTATAGCTTTTTAAGATTTTGTAGCTCTCTTTTAGAGTCTACGATTCTCCATGGAAACCACACTGTCCAGTATTGACAGCAAGGTTTGGATGATGTTTATACTAGTCCCAAAGAGACGCTAGATGGCGTTGATGTGGACGAGCCATTGCTAGTGTGTTGGCGGTTTCCAATCTGGTCAGCTAATCATCAACATGCACAGTACTACTATTACTACGATACCAGTATTTAGCCAGTACCTAGTCGTGGCTAGTAGAGGTGTTCTAAATTAGCCAAAAACCTACAGTTTGTTCAGGTTAACTGAGCTGACTCACTTTACTGAGTCACAGTAACCTACATTTGGAAACAAGTCTACCTTATTAGACTATTACTGACTTTTGCTTGAATGGACCTACACCACACCACAACAACCTTTTTCAGATATCTCTCTTTGTAGCCTGGTTGTTTTATTCATGCACAGCCAAATCTCCAATTCCTTCTTTCCTGCTCAAACTAAATAACGTCGTTGTTCCTCAGGACGGGCTTCAGTTACACCCCCACCTGGCAACTGTGGCTGCGTACCAACGGCATGCTGCTGGCTGTGGCAGTGCTGGTGGCTTTCCTCTCCCTGACTGTGCTGCTCCTGCTGGGATCCCACCTCTACCTGGTTTCTCTCAACACCACCACCTGGGAGTTCATGTCGCGCCACCGCATTTCGTACCTCAAACACTGTGGCGCTGATGAAAACCCCTTCGACCGCGGCACCTTTCACAACCTTTGGGGTTTCTTCTGCGTATGGGGCACGGTGGTTTGGGAACAGGTGTACTTCAGGGAGGGTAGCGACCAAGTTTAGTCAGCTAATGCTGGGGACACACTACAAGACTTATCAGACTGTGAAAAGACTGGACATCACACTTAACGACTGGCTTTTGCAGATGCTTTTTTGTCTCGCCGTCGTAGAGGAACACACACTTGACAGCATGTTGGATTTGGGGATCACACACTTGACCGCACGGTAAAGAATGGGAAATAAACTGCCCGAGTTGTCAAGTGTGATAGGTCTTGCAGTTTACCTTATGTAGGCACTTGTGTTCTTGTGCCATAATTCTGCCAACTTCTCCAGTTTCAGTAGTCCAATACTCCCATGAATTGCATGCTCGTCTCTTCTTGCTATGTTCTTTCTCTCTCACTCCAAAGTCATGACTATAACCAGGCTAAAAGTGGTGTAGTGTCTCCACAACATGAGATACCTACTCCATCTGGACAACCAGCTACCTGCACTAGCGCTGCTTCCTTATTCCACCAATTGTTTACAACCATTGAAGTATAAAAAGATGATGTATTCTTTAAAACAGGAATCTACCCACATAGTTTGCAGATACTTTACTGCCCAGTTTAGGGGTTTTGGTTCAAATGGATAATAAATGTGTTGGCAGTGAGAGATTGTAAAGCCCTGCCTTGACACAAGCTTGGTGTTTGCTTGTTTATGCAGGCACCCCTTTCCTGCTTGACCTCTCTCCTATTCCCTCTGTTGAATGATTTATGTGTCCAGTAATTAGATGTTTTTAAAAACTATTCTGGAATATTCCAGCTCTTACCATGAACGTTATATGGTAAACCTGACTGATGGACTGTTAATGAATTATGAAGTTTACTTTTAACATCTGTTAATACTTGCATAAACCTTTGATAAAAAAAATATTTTCCAAGTATGTGTAGATGATCCAGATCTATGGTTGCTATGTTTTTATTGTTAACTCAGCAGGGTCAGATACTTTGATTTGCAACTTGAGAAATAACATTTGGCACATTTGTCATCTTTGGTGTAGGAAGGTACATTCCTTTTTTGTTTCATGTGTTTCACTGCTGTAATTGTTTTATTAAGTTGTATTAATTCTGAACAAAATGTTTTCCACTCAGCTCAACAGCTTTCATCTTCAAAAAGCTAAATCAATAGCAGTTGGCTGCGACTTCTGTAATCATTTATAGTATTTCTTTTTATCCTTTGAAGGATGGTTGAGCTGAGTTTGTTAGGAAATTACATTACGGCATTTAGCAGACGCTTTTATCCAAAGTGAGGCAGCCATGCAAGGTGCCAACCTGCTCAACAGGAGCAATTTGGGGTTAGGTGTCTTGCTCAAGGACAACAGATTTTCTTTTTTTCCCGGGGAGCTGGACTCGAACCTTCAACCTTGCAGTTGCTGGGCGGGAACTCTACCTCCTGAGCTACTGCCATCCCCACATTTGAATTTATGTATAGAAATATTCATATTGTTCCTAGCGGCTAACAAACCAGCATGTGTGCTTCAATTTTCAATGGACAGCATTTCAAACAATTTTATATTGTATATAATTCCTTCAACTATTTTAGAACATAACGACTTGAGATTTTTGTATGACAGTAGTTTTAATACAGTAACTTAAAGAATACTGTGGCACAGTAACTAAGAGTAAGTAGAAGTAGAAGGCTTTGAGTGCAATCAGTGTTTGGTATTTCCACGTTGTCTTTCCCTTGTGCAATAGTGAACTTTTAAGAGAGCAATAAATGTATTATGTAATAATTATTGTACCTACCGTAAGTAGTATTGGACAAAATGCAGATTGCTCCCAGTTAGACAGTCAATGTCAGTGAGAGATGTGGTTTATATGAAATAACATTTGATTCATGTGTCCTTCTGAAGTTATATGCAATACTGTGAAGCAATATTTTTTTAATATCTTGAAAATACTATGCCATCAATAAATGTGTGTTTCATCAAGAGTTCCCAGGTAATTCATAGTCCAATACATGTACATTTATTCATTTATATTTTCCTTCATGTAGTTTACAAGTACAGCTTTCCCGGCACTTCATACAGAACTCATTTGTTTTACACATGCATGAACTTCATGACAGTAGCATGATTCAATAAAATAAAAAATTAAAATAGACATATCCTTAGTGTGTGAATGCCTTTTGCTTAAGACATGAAAGTACCTATATTTACAACTTGACTGGAAAATATATTGGTGGTGTCCAGTACATTATATCCAAATAACATCTACAGATGGCACATGGAAATGGTTTTACAAAGTAGTACAAGGCACATTCAAAGCTTCAGACTTCAGGGTCAAAATTCTTCATTAAGATCACACAGCTTATAAGTTACAATGTAGTACTTGTGATCGGAACAGTAGTGTCATAGGTGCTCATATTTTGAATATCGTTGGCACAATTTCAGATTGTCAAACAAGAAAGCTCATTATTCCACTGGTGACATACTTCATTTTGGTCTTACAGCTTGTTGACAGTTGGAAACAGTAGGCATCAAACAATTAGTGGACAATCAATGTGGCAAGACCACTTACAAAAAGGTGGTAAAAGTACATTTCACATGATAAATTCAGACCCAGCATTTAAGAAACGGTACGAGTGTCTTTTGAGCGAGTGTAAAAAGGATCAAGAAATGTCAGTCCGGTGGAACAGTTGGGCAGCCAGGCTGATCTGGCAGGACAGCCCCGTATCAAAAGGACGTGGGGGTGCATTGCAGTTCGGGCATGAAGAGGGCAGGACTGCAGCTTCTGGTGGATCAGAAGAGCTTTTGGCAAATAAAACAAGTGTGGATACAACAGGAGCTGCCTTTGACATTCATTTCCCCCACGTTGGTCTGGCAGCGCAGAGGGTGAATCTTTTTGGTCAACTCATGAAAGAGAAGTCAAAGTCAGCAAATATTTCTTGTTGCTCAGCAGTGAGAAAGTAAGGTGTTCGTGGGAGGGTGAGGACTGGCTTGAGGCGAGTGAATTCCTCATCAAAGTTACTGACGTCCTCTGGTGCTTTGATGACTGGCAGGAAAGGTGGCTTCACCTTCTTGGCCAGGAGAGCCTCCCAGTCCACTCCCTGTGAAGACATGTTGGTTTTAGGCACAATGGGAACCACTGGGAGCTCAGACAAAAAAAAGATAGCCGCACATTAGACTGATGAATGACATTTCCCTGACGAAGACCTGCCATTATCTCGTGTTTGGAATTAAACCTGGTCAGTACTTTGGATGTGCTACACTACCTTGTTGCAAGGATTGGGATTTGGATGAATTGTTTATGGTAAAAACATCCTTGACTGGCTTATACTGTATTATATATGTGTTTGTGTGTAGTGTGGTGCATGGTGTGATGTACTATGTATATGATGCATGCAATGTATACTTGTATGGGGGTGGCAGTAGCTCAGGAGGTAGAGTTCCCGCCCCGCAACTGCAAGGTCGGCGGTTCGAGTCCAGCTCCTCCCGGGAAAAATCTGTCGTAGTGTCCTTGAGCAAGACACCTAACCCCAAATTGCTCCCGTTGAGCAGGTTGGTACCTTGCATGGCTGCCTCCGCCAACGGTATGACATGTAAGTCGCTTTGGATAAAAGCGTCTGCTAAATGCTGTAATGTAATGTATTAAGAGATAATCTTGGATTTATGGCGGCGCAGATCCTGGATGTATTAGTGGGGAAAGAATAGTAGCAGCGGTAAATACCAAAATATAGAAAGCAAACATTTTAAGACTCGAGAATATCATCGTCTTCAAAGAATGAATGTTGAACCGGCCAGCTATGTCCTTTTTACAGCTCCAACTGAATGTGTCATTGTGGAATTAGGAATTTCTACATCAACCCAATCACTCAATACTATAGTTAGGTAAAATTAAAAGAGAAACTAAAATAAGAAATCCAAGTATTGTTAGGAGAATTTGCCAGGCTTATTCTACAGCCATTGCAGACAAGAGGTTATTCTGGAAGGCTGTCAGCAGCACTAGACTGGATAATGACCTGGAAGAAACTGTGTCTCTTGAGCTCCATGGCGTCCTGCTCTCCCGCTCCAAGTCTTATCTCAGGCTTTTTCTGCAGCAGCTGAAACACAGTGACAGCAGTGGCGGGGAGTCAGTATGACGGAATACAACCACCATCACTTCCCATGCAGACTAATGTCAGACTAAAGCCACATGTAACACTTTCATCTTTCTTGTCTGGGCCAATATACCAACAACACAACTTCATTGTTCACAACAAGATTACATTAGATTAGATAAGATGAAAAAAAGTATATACATAGATACTGGAAAAGATACAGTATTGAAGATAATATAATGAGTCATTTCAACAACGGAACATATTGAGAATACTACAGGAGATAAATAAATAAAGCACCTTTATCAATAGATCCAAGGATTTTATGAGCTTGGTTTCCGATAAAAGCCCAGCCATGTTTTTACAGTAGTACCACTGTACTAGAATACGCTCCCGACAATAATGCCATGTTACGAACAAACCAGGAAAAAACTTTTTCAAGTTGTGATTCAAAGTAGGCATGAGAGACAAAAATTGTGCCCCCACAATTTCATTTCCCATTTCTTCACCTTTTCCTTGGAAATTAGAAAATAGAGGCTCTGGGTGGATTGTGCCGTTTCCCATGTGATTATTGTGATTATTTCTGCTTCTTGTTGCAAACAAACATGTATTCTGCTGTATTTTCAAATAAACAAATACTGATTTCATTTTAACAAACAAAACTCTGAGCAATTGGCCTTGCTGTGAGCATCTCTCTGAAAACGATCAGTTTGTAGGTGGGTCTGGGTATGCACTATCCTTGAATCAAATATATATTATAAATGTCTATTATGCCTAAATCGATGGTTCGCACTCGACAGCCAGGATAGGTTTTAAACAGTATTATTAGTATTTATTTCACAATGGACAAAAAGCTTTCAGCACTCAGGAGTGCTTTCGTTGTCTGAAAATCCATGCAAGATAAAAACATTTTTTAAATCAGAGACATGTCTAGTCTCAATTACCAAGGAGCATTCAAACCCAATGTGATAGAAGGCCAACCTTTTGAACGAGGGACACAGATTCAGGTGAGAGGAAGCGAGGGTAGAGCACTTCATCATTGATAATGCTGTCAAACACTTCTTCTTCATCATCTCCAGGGAAGGGCGACTGAAAGAGAAAAGTGGAGCAACAGAACAAACTCAGCAACCCTCCCAAACCATTCTGTTCCTTCTGTAGTCTGTGTATTACAGGCCAGATAGGCCACCTAAGTTGATGTGCGTCCCCATTTGGCCTAAACATTGGAAAAATAAATGTATCAATCAGTACTAGCATGACTTGTGATAGCTACGTCCATGTCAAATGGAGAACCCTTGACATAGTGATGTTATCAAATCCTCTCAGGTTTTAGCTTTGCATCAATGCGGGGACCAATGGATGATTATACATTTCTGTCATGCTGCCAGTAATAAATCATAAATCTGCCATTGTTGTTGAATGGTGCTATTGATACCGGAGCACAGGAACAGACAGGAGTCGATCAATCTGATCAATTATTAGAAGTTTAAGATAGAGCGAAACAACATGAACAAAGTCAGTAATGTTAGTCTCACTCTTCTGAGGGAGACTTGTGGTCTATATAGTGGTCAGTTACGTCATTACAGATAGTATGTCCTTCACATGACAAGTCATGTCTCCACATGCCTGATAGCTGACCTAGTGACCGATGCCCCGAGACGAATGGCCTTTGCAGCAGGCACATCAGGCACATCAGGCACATCTGGCACATCAGGCACATCCTGTGACTTCGGTCAACTAACACATGTACCATTGTCACCTTGGATGATCAGGTTGGTCCCAGGGGTCCATATATTTGTTATACACACTTGACTATTGTATATATGCATATTGCATATACAATTCGACATTGGGACCCGTGTCTGGTCTCCAATAGGCAGTTTACTCCTAATACATTCTGGGGGATCTCATGATGCTGCATTTTAAAGGTGTTCTACATGACCTGATCCTGATCTACAAATCCATTTGCAAACAGGAGGAAATCTTTAATCCATGTCAAGTTGTTTTTTGTCTTTCATGCAGGTCTACCACAGAGTTTCCATTCAGTCCAACATGGCACTTCGCCAGAGAGTTTGCATTGTTCAGTTTGGTAACTACAGGGCAGACATATTTACTGACCTCCCCCACCAGCATCTCATATGTGAGGACCCCAAGGCCCCACCAGTCCACACTGCGGGTGTAGTTGTTGTCCGTCAGCACCTCAGGGGCCAGAAACTCCGGTGTACCGCAGAATGTTGAAGTGCGATCCCCATAGCCGATACCTACAGTACAGACTTACTTAGATATCACTAAAGACAACATAATACAGTGATCACACACACACACACAGTTAATCCTGTCATATACAATCAAACACAAATACAAGGTTTATCCCCTCCTACAATTTTTGCATATTTTCAAGTTTAACATGCACTTATGTACATAGATAATTAAAATAAATAGAAAGACACCCAGGAAAGAAGAGGTATTTGAAAGAAGAGGTACTTGAATGGATGGAACAAGAACCAAAGGACCTTCTCCGTCTCCTTACTGTCATGGATTGCTAATATGCTAATATTGACTAGAAGAGCTAGTGAGAGAAGCACAATCTTTGATAATGCTACATTAACCTTGTTGCTAACATCAGCTTTCAGTTGAGTTTTGTCCGTTTGCTAAACACTCGTGCAACAGACACGACATCTGCATAGTTCTCAAGCAAATGTGAAACTTTACAGCCTTAATGTCCAGATTTGTGTCGTCACCATAGAAACTACCCCTTCAAATTCCATAATTGCCATTTTATGCTGCCAGGGTCCAAAATTAACACCAAGCGCCAAATGCGGGTACATTTGGGGTTTGGCGCATAAATAAATTGGGATCACCCACCAGCTGGCAGGTGAATAATATGGAATAAATCGCTGTATTTTTTCTGCGCTTAGACCGGCTGAGACCATTTTGACCCTGCTGTCCACCGTGCCTATCATGACGTCAGCGAATCAGCAGCTCTCACTTTCTACACAATGGCGGTCTGTACAGAAAGTTCTGCGTAGTTACATTATTAGAGAGATAAGGCAACACATACCGGGCGTTTAACAGCCAAAAAGAAAACATGAAGAGAAATGTCACGGAGGTCTGCATTTTTTTTCTAAGAGGTGGTTTTGAGTTTGAAGTGACGGCTAACTCGACATCACCATCTGCCCGGTGGTCCGGCGACATATGTTGAACCCTCCGGTCCACAACGGGCCAGCTGATTAAACTGTTCAATGCCCTGTAGCCGTCCAGGCTACTGTTACCTGCTCCGAACCGTAGGGACAACCTCTGGGCATAAACATATAAGTTACGGTTTGGCTCATAACTGGTAACATCTACGGCACGATGGCGCAGTGGTTAGCACTGTCGCCTCACAGCAAGAAGGTCCTGGGTTCAAATCTCACCCGGTCCTTTCTGTGTGGAGTTTGCATGTTCTCCCGTGTTCGCGTGGGTTTCCTCCGGATGCTCCGGTTTCCTCCCACAGTCCAAAGACATGCAGGTAAGTTGAATTGGAGACTCTAAATTGCCCGTAGGTGTGAATGTGAGTGTGACTGTGTTTGTCTGTCGTGTGTGTTATCCCTGTGATGGACTGGCGATCTGTCCAGGGTGTTTCCCTGCCTTCCGCCCGATGCATGCTGGGATAGGCTCCAGCCCCCCGTGACCCTAAAATAGGAATAAGCG
>OMOT01081140.1:0-10989 GCA_900312575.1 Acanthochaenus luetkenii
ATCGTCTCAAAACTCCGCCCCACTCTAACCCTGTCAGATGCAGAGAAGCTTGTCCATGCCTTTATCTCCAAGACTGGACTACTGCAATGCGCTTTTCATTGGGATCCCTGGAAAGAGCATCCAGAAGATGCAGTACATCCAAAATAGTGCTGCCTGGATCCTGATGAGAATTCGTAAACATGAGCCTATAACACAGCCTGTTTTCATTGCACTGGCTCCCTGTCTCATTCAGGATTGGCTACAAAATCTTGCTACTAACTCATAAATGGATATGCACCTCCCTACCTACAAGAACTTATTAGTCCACAAACCTTCACCAGCACCCTCAGATCTGCCAACAGCTTGCTCCTCAGGGCCCCCAGTACCAAGCTCCGCACCATGGGGGATCGGGCCTTCTGCTCAGCTGCGCTGCGCCTGTGGAATAGCCTTCCTGATCATTTAAGGGCACCGCAGACCCTCAACTCTTTTAAGTTGGGCCTAAAAACCTTTTTATTTAGGAAGGCCTTTTCGTGTTAAATTTAGTGTTCACTATTATTAGTAGTACATTTTCTTTTGTGTTTGTTTGCTATGTTTTTAACTTTGCAGCACAGCACTATTGACATTCTTCTGAATGAAAAGTGCAATATAAATAAAATGCATTATTATTCATTATTATTAGAAGAAATTAGTTTTTATTATAAATAAGTCAAGCTGGAGCTAATTAATTCAGTGTTCAGCTTTTCAAATGATAATTATTACATGCAGTGTAAATGTCACAATGTCCTCCTTCCTTGACTTTTCCTAGTTATGTAATGAAAATGTAATACAGCATCAAGCGTCCCATCGCCAGTGCCTGCTGCTTCCCGACAGGAGCTAAGTCCAGCCACTAGTACTGTTGACTTAAACGTAGATGGAGCATCGTCAATTAAAAGTTCCTCTTCCTTGTCCGCCATATCTGCCACTTGGCTTTGCAGTTTTTCATTGTAGTGTTTGCCCCCTGTGCTGTACAACGTTTGATTCACATTGTTATGTCCCACGAAGTACATCGTCATGTTACATCGCAAATTATTGTACAACGATGTATCATCCCATCCCTACCAGCAAGTTTTCTGTCTTGCATGACTGCCTCGTAAATGTTCAAGATTGGATGTCTCAACTTTCTCCAGCTTAATTCGGAAAAAGCTGAAGTCCTAATTATTGGTCCTAAGCCTGTCAGATCCGATCCAGTTGGCTTTGGGGTCACTTGCCTCAAATGTTAAATCTTCTTCAATAAACCTTGGTGTAATCTTTGATCCCAATGTCAACTTTGAGCAACATACAAAAAAGCTTGTACAGTCATGCTATCGCCAACTTAGAAATATTGCCAAAATAAGATATGCCTTGTCCTTCGTTGAGACTGAGAAAAGTATGCATGCTTTTATTTCTTCACGTTTAGATTATTGTAATGCCTTTTTATATTTGTTTTAATCTTCCAACCGTGGCCTGGCTCCAAGTAGTTCAGCAGCAAGGCTATTGACTAGGACAGATTTGAGGTCACATACTACCAATTTTAGCTTCTCTGCACTGGCTGCCTGTGAGAATTAGAGTAAATTTTACAATCGTACTAATCACTTGCAAGGCACTACATGGTCTGGCACCCGAATACATCACGGAGCTTTTAACACCGTACAGTTCTCCAAGGCCCCTTAGATCTGCAGATAAGGCCTTGCTAGCTGTTCCATATTCCAGCCTGAAGACAAAGGGCAATTGTGCCGTGTCAGTTTTGGCCCCTAGACTCTGAAACATTAACATTAGAACTGCCGGGTTGGTGTCCTCTTTCAAATCCTCTCTTGTCGTTTTACACTCCTGTATTTTTCTGTATTCTACATTTCTTCTTTTACATGCTTTTTTAACTGTCCATCTGTTTCTGTGAAGCACTTTGTGCTTGTGTGTAATTCTTTTTATTAAATGCATTTGTTAAAAAGAGCAGAATTACATAGTGAAAAAAAACATATGTTTAATACAGTGCATGGTTAGTAGTACAATATGCATCCTATTTACTTAACTAAACACAACTGAACTTCATGTCCCTGAACAATGTAAAATTGGCTGGTTTTGTCAGCTTTGTTGCTTTGTTTTGATTTTTAAATTGGTCTTAAATCCAATTCTTCATAGCATTAAAAAGGTCTTAAAAAGTCTTACATTTGGCTTTCAGAAACCTGTAGATACCCTGAAGGAGGAGGAGGAGAGGCCTGTGAAAGTTGTTGTGTCTATCAGACAGGAAAAGGGCGGGCTAACTTCAGACCCTGTGCGTGTGCGTGTATGTGTGTACTTGCAAAGAATGAAAATGCATCGAGACCTTTGAGAGCCAGTCAAAACAGACTGTGTGTGTGTGTGTGTTGGAGTTTCACTCAATAGGCTCTGTGCTAATCCATATGAAGTGCTGATGGAGGACATCATGTGTCACCGTCCATGACCTTCTCCACTCAGACGGAGGCCAGGCTTCATTTAACCAAAGCTCCCAGTCTCTTGCACTAGTCACATCTCTCTTTTTTCTCTAGCTGTGTTACTTTATGATGTATCGAATTAGAAAAGCTGACTGTAAAGGCAAAAGTTAATAAAACTTCCTCAATATTTCAAAAAGGTTTTTAGATTAGCTTGAGGCATAGTTTTTTGTTGATAAAGAATTATGCTAGAAATATTGATGGAAATGCATTTGTTGAATAGAAAATGACGAAGGCCTGACGTGGTTGGCCAGACAAATGGTTGAATCTCATTGTACAACAAAGACGTGGCTTTCGATGTTCTGAAATGCCCATGACCTCCAGAAATATACATATTGTTTGTAACATTGTGGTTGTTTGACTATTAGTTGGTAGATTAGTAAATTATATCATACGTGTTGCTTCTAACATGTATAAGTCTTAGATTATCGATTCGATTTTCAATGATTTATCCACCATTTGACATTACACTAACCCATTAAATACACCCCAAGCGCAAAATGATGGCACCATGATTAAAAAACACTGAGACAGCTGAATGTACTTTAACTTCTTGCTCTAACAATTGAGCTACATTGGATCACATAAAGTGAACTTCATTTATAAATAAACCAGAAGGCACTCGGGGAGCAAAAACCTCCACCAAAACTCACTGAACAGGCCAAAATGCTTTATTGACATGAGAGGGTGAAGGTGAAGGCCGGCAAACAGACATTTGTGTCTGTAACGTAAGAATAGATTCTTGGGAGTTGGTGAATCGATCGATGATCGTGGACAATAGAATCGCGATTCTTACATGAATCGATTTTTCCCACCACATCTACTATTTATATATTTAATGTTCTCAGTTAATTATTCACTCTCCTTAGGGAACAAGACAAGTCATTGATCGCAATTATTGTTGAGACAACATTAATCGTCATTACACAACGTCTTCATCGCCTCAGTCCTAATCATATGTGTTGTTTCTAAATTGCAAGTCTCTGTTGTGGTTTTATGACTATTAGTGTTGGAAATCGCAATGCATTTCTTAAACACGTTTTTTTACTCACTATATGCAATTTTGTGCATTCTTATATTACTTTGATGACTCATGGCACCTCTAGTATTGAAGATCTTTCCAGGGATCCAAGTAATTTTATTGCCGGAACTAGGGTTGGGCCAGTTTCCGGTTTTACCGGTGTCATCCGGTCTGCGATCTCACACTGGTTTCATTTTATACACACCGACTGTTCCGGCATTTGTTATTATGAGATGGTCTGGCAAAAAACAAAAAACATAAAAACTGCCATTGCAACGTGATGAATATAATATTTTCGTTCATAAACTGAGCACTGCATCTGTACGCTACATGTGCAGAGTTGGTTAGAAATTGGGTTGGGACCAAGGGATCAAGTTTCAATTAAAGCTAGTTGGGGGAGGGGCAGAGGGGATGCAGTGTTGTTGTTGCACGAGCAAGCAGTCAGCAGCAGATAAATATATATATATATACACACACACACACACAATACACATATATATATATATATTAGAGAGGAGGAGGAGGAAGAAGATGCTCAGCCTCCCCCTAAAAATAAAACTTTGGGAAGAAGAGAGCGACAGGTGCCACTGCCATGACCACTGAGGAGAAAGTTGCAGCGGGGATGGAAATTTATGAGCAGGAGACTGAGATTGCCGCAGAAGCCGACCCGTTAGACTGGTGGAAAATCAATGAGGCCCGCTTTCCATTGCTGTCAAATGTAGCTCGCAAGTATTTATGTATTTGCGTGACTAGCACTCAGTCAGAAAGACTGTTCAGTACAGCAGGGAATGTTGTCTCTTGCCTGAAGCCAGACAAAGTGGACATGCTTGTGTTTCTGGCCAAGAATCTGTAGGCTATTCACGCCCTGAGGTACCCTAGATGTGTGGCATGCAGGCTTTAAATAGCATTGTATATTCTGATTGCACAAAGTGTGAGTACTGAGACACATTTATACCGATTTAATTCACTATACTATTTATTTGTTTTTTATTTGACATTTAACAAAACTTTAGTAATTATTTTTCTAAAATGCCTATCTGTTGCACTAGGCTGGAGTCTTATTTTATTTATTTTGATGTCAAGGACGTTTTATAAGGTTTTAGTGGCCATGTTATTTTTTATTTGTTTGTGTCTTGCTGTTTCATTTAACATGGTAAACGTTTTCAAAGAATGATTGAATGTTTGTTGTGTTGAGGAATAAAAACCAATGTGTGTCACCTCAGTTTTCTAAAGTGTCTGTGTACAGTCACAGTTCCATGTGACTCATTGTAATTAGCAGAATCTTGTGTGCGTGCGCTATCTTGTGGTGAGAAGTCGATATTGCCGGTGTAAGCCGGTGTTATGCCACATATCAAACTGGTTTCTAAATTCTTACACCGACCCAAGCCTAGTAATCAGTGTGAGGTGTGGGCAGTGTCAACAGTATGTTTCCAATGGCTGTTGTATGGTGTGGAAACATAAAGGAAAACGAAACCTTCTGTGGAGTAGAGAGAGAAGGCGATGAGGAAACCAGGCTTTTATAAGCCTTCTCCTAGGTGCTGCCAATCTGTAATTAAATCAAAATCAAATTCACTTTACTGCTGTGCACATAGAATTTGAATTGGACAATGGACCTCATTCTGGAACATTTTCCTAAGTGTCTTCTTAAATATCTTCCTAAGAACTTATTAAGAAGAAATCTAAGAAAACGCTCCGCCGGATTCATGAACACGTGGAAATGTGTTCTTAACCCTCCAAACTGTTCTCAACTGCGATCCTCCAATGAGGAATGCCACTGTTTCTTAACTTGAACGTGCGTTCTTGTGAACTTGTTTTATTCGTCGCATGCAGCGTCATACCAGTAAGATGAGCAGTAGAATGTTTCTCCACTGGCTCTTATAATGTCACACTAAGCAAGGTTAAAGAAAATAAAACCAACAATATGAAAATAACAACAGAGAACAAATATGGACTATGAAATTATAACCAACAATAAGAAAATAACAGAGAACAAGATGGTACATGGACTATTAATACTAGAGTGACCAAACGTCCTCTTTTACCTGGACATGTCCTCTTTCTGGGTCCTAAATCATTCCTTCAAATGTCCGGGTTTTTGCGTTCCACCGACCATTTCCCCCGAGATTTATCATTTTTAATATCGTTTTTTGTTCCATAATGTAACGTTACGCATCAACTATTTAAAATGTTGTATAAGGCACCGCCCTGCCGTTACCAGTTTGTATTACATTACATTACAGCATTTAGCAGACGCTTTTATCCAAAGCTACTGCGTCATACCGTTGGCGGAGGCAGCCATGCAAGGTACCAACCTGCTCAACGGGAGCAATTTGGGGTTAGGTGTCTTGCTCAAGGACACTACGACAGTTTTTCCCGGGAGGAGCTGGACTCGAACCGCCGACCTTACAGTTGCGGGGTGGGAACTCTACCTCCTGAGCTACTGCCGCCCCCATACAAGCATGTCTCAAGGGGCTTTACATTGCATGCATCATATACATACTACATCACACCATGCACCACACTACACACAAACGCATCTATTTGCATGTCTTTGACTGTGGGAGGAAACCGGAGCACCCGGAGGAAACCCACGCGAACATGGGGAGAACATGCAAACTCCACACAGAAAGGGCCAGGCGAGATTTGAACCCAGGACCTTCCTGCTGTGAGACGACAGTGCTAACCACTGCGCCACCGTGCTGCCCAACTATTATTAGTATTAAACTATTCTGTAATTACATTGGTTGTTGCTCAGTTGGATCTAGTTGGCTCCTTTTCTCTTTATTAGATCTTTTTAGTATAGCAGTTCATGCTCATTTCATGAGCAATCGGAAACTGCTGGGAAAGATCAGCTCTTCAGACAAATATGGACAGGCAGACAAGACTGAAGAAAACTGAAGATTGAAGAATAATTATCTTTTTCTTTTTAAATACATAAGTAGGCTACTTGCTGATCTTGATAGGTCCTATCTATATTATGTATGGCCATATGATATATTGTAGTTATGGATATTCACATGTTTATTTACAGAATGTAGATGTGTCCATTCTATTCCACTATGGCTCTATATCCACATGACTGAGTTTAGTGCCGATTTATTTATTCACTGCCATTTGCAGTGTTCGTGTGGTGCTTTTATTTATTTCATCACTATGCCTCATAGAATCATGACTATAAATGTGATTTCGTAATTGTGAATGATACAAATATTTTCACATTTATTATTATTATAAGTATTTAAATCGAGGATGTCTGTAGAATTTATGTGACCGCATGATTCCTCACTAATTCAGCCCTTAAGAACACGGCTCACTCCAGTCTGGCCGACTTAAGACTGCTCTTCTGTGTTCTTAAATCCTGTTCTTAACTGAGAACAAATCACAGATAGGAAACCATTCATGAAAGCCAGAATTGTCCCGGAAACTTCCTAAGTGGACTTTAGAATATATTTCTTCTTAACTTTTTCTTAACTGCGTTTGAAAATGAGGTCCAATGTGATTAGCAGCAAACTTCAGTTGAGCCATAAAGTTCCGCTAGCAAGGGCTTCCTTCTTACACGGCAGCCTCTCAACCCATGGAGATGTAAAACACGCTTGACTGTGGACACTTGACAGCTTCTAGCTCATCACAGATCTGCTTTGTGGTGGTTCTTGGTTGACCAGTTTTCTCTCAGCAGCAGGGATAGCTTGTGTTTTCTTTCTGATCGTGGCAGACACAACTATACCATGCACTTTATACTCAACTTGCACAGTTGATCTTGGGACCTGTAGCTGCTTTGAAATGGCTCCAAGTGACTTTCCTAAACTTGTTAAAGTAAATTATCTGCTTTTTCAGATCCGTGCTGAACTCCTTAGACTTTCCCATTGTAGCATTTGTGGCTGAGTCTCATGAGTGTATCAAACGAGTCCTATTTAAATGGCTCAGAGAAGTCACCAGCTGTAGTCATAATCACTCACAAGAAGTTAAGGGGCCACCAAGCAACTTTGATTGCCACAACTTTCTACAACACCAAAATTGTGTTTTGTTTTTAAGTGTTTTAAGGGGGGATTTTTCCTTTAAGGCACTTTTAAGTCTATTGTAGTGATGCTATGCTCTCTCTTCAGGTGGCAGGGAGGAAAGGTTTTCCCCACGTTATTTATGCCCGGCTATGGCGCTGGCCTGACCTCCACAAAAACGAGCTGAAGCATGTCAAGTTCTGTCAGTACGCCTTCGACCTGAAGTATGACAACGTCTGTGTCAACCCCTACCATTATGAGAGGGTGGTTTCACCGGGCATCGGTAGGTCCACTTCATAGTTCAACACATGGCTCTGATTCTGACTTAAATGTGTATCTGCTTAACGTGTTTAATTTGATTGCTCACAAACAATAGTAACAATTGTTCCAACAACTTTATACATCTCATCCTGCTTAAGTGAACATGTTACTGATCCTTCATCCTCTGCATGTCTAACTCGCTCCCTCTCTTCACCTTACTTTATTTTTTCCCTCTCCTGCAGTGGGTCTCAGCCTGCAAAATACAGGTGAGTTCAATTCTATAGCATTATATCAGTGTAATGGACATCGCAGAGTAGGGATGGTACCACGTCCAGTTCTTGGTAGCCTTGTGAGTCAGACAAGTCGATCACAGTGTCAGACATGTTGACCTCCCTGTCCAAAAGAAGTCTGAGAATAAGGACAACATGAAGACAGTTTAAATCTTTGGTTTTTCTTCTGGAAGTGAGTCAACCAACAGGCCACTGCAGTCACCCTTGAGAACCATGAATACACTGCAGTTCCAGTTGTGTCAATACAGCCATAGCATTTCCTTAGAGGAAGCAGAAGGAAACAAGGCACAGTATAAGGCCCTGATCAGATAGGATGCTTTTCTCCTGCTCAAACGCAAAGTTTAGCTGTGAGCACGCTAGTAACAGAGAGAGAAAGAGGTCAAAGGGCACAAGGAGCATTATATCATTCTGGTTGCTATGCAAGACAAAGTTTGACTACATCTTACATCTTAGTTGTCTAATTAATGTTAGCTAGCTTACCTGAAGTAACAGTGGGGATAATTGTTCAAAATAAAAATGGACAAGAAGAAGTTAGTGATTGTCTGTCTGTGCTTGAAGAAGTGGATGATGAGCCCATTCTTAAATGGAGGATGTAGCCAGAGTTAACCTTACTCACCTGGAAACTAAGATGCTGCTTACTTCCCTCCAGGTGCTGCTAATTTGTTCTCTGTCTGACATTGATGTAATGCGTTCCACGGCTAAAGTTGAGACGTGTTCAACTTGGATGGCAGAGCCCCAAAATGCATTGTGTCCAAAATGCCAGCTGCATATTTGGGAGGAGACGTGCGCCTGCCGTGACCAAACCATTGAAAATAGCTGAAGAGGCAGGCAGTCCTATGTAATCACAGCCTCAGATACATTAAAAGAACACATTAGGAATGCACTGAGAAGGTTTCTTGGGGCGGATTCCAATTACCAATTTTGTAGCAGTGTGATCAGCCAATCACTGATCTGACCACCGATTTAAATTATGCATTTTCCCCAGACTTTTGGCTGACAGCATATCATGTTCAAGTGTACAGCAAGCACGAACAGTAAAACTTCAATCTAGCACTGTTTAACAGATTGTTCAGTCAGGAACACTAGTCACAAGATAAAACCATTTATAGCAACAAGTAATAGTTATGTTTGCCGTTTATGGCTCTGCACTACGCTGCTCCCTGCTTACCCAGCAAACATGCTGAAGGTATAGCAGAGGCACAATGCAAATCCCCCCATGGGTGTACACAGAGCAGAGCCAGAGCAGCAACACTGTGCCGTGTTATCACTTTTAAGAGCCACCATAGGTTCAACTGGATAGACTATAGCAGGCGGAGGCTGGGGAAATGGAGGTAAAGCTTTACCAAGGTAATTTAAATAAGACGCCTTGTTGTTATGAGAATGAATTGTGATTGGTGTGCGTAGCGATCAGCTGATAGATAACTAGCAATGTGTGACTTCAGTGTCCTGCCTAACGCGATGCTCCATTTCTTATGGCTGCATGACATTGCTGCTTAACCATGTGGCCATAAGTCCGTTTTTATCCAGTTAGTTAGTTAGTAAATGTTAGTGTGTGCTTGATGAAAACTGTATTAATTGAGGCAGCATAGGCTCTGCTTTCTGTTCAATACATGAAACTATTTCTAATCATATAGGCTATGAAATTCATAAACTAACACAGAAATAAATATATGTGAGCTGTCAGTGTTCATTAACAGTTGAAAATAGTGAAATAATCCAATAATCAAACTGTTCAGGAAGGAGTGAAATTAAATGATAAAATCTCCAGGACACTTGAAGATCATATGGGCCTGTTCTCTATTAAAAAGTAAAGTTACTGTCAGATGGCACATGAGCATAAATAACCAATGTAGGCCTATAATGTGATCAGGCAATGTTGAATTGGCTGATCACCAATTATCTATTCAGAATGTCTATCAGCCAATTATGATTGGTGGCTGATTGATCGGTGAATCAGATCGGTGAAGTACGCAATATATGGCTCTGTAATGGTTCCTTCATTCACATCCACCCACCCTAACCTCCACCTGACTCCTGGCAGCCGCTCCAGGCAGGCTGATCAAGGAGGAATACATCCATGACTGTATTCAGATGGACCTCCCACCCGGCATGCCTCCGTCTGACCACCAGGGAGCCCTGAAGCTGCCCCCTCCGGACCACTATGGCCAGCCCCTCCCACCCCTGCAGCTGCCCTCTGAGCCCCACGGACCCTTATCCGTCAACCGATACCCTAACCTACCCGTCTCACCCACAGGTCATTAACATTCTGTCAATTGTTTTGAATGTTTGCTTTGAGCTGCATTTTTAGGCCACTCGAGTTTGTACTATTATGTCTCCAACATCAATTAATTTCAGCATAGTCTTTGACAAGTCCTAGAATCAATCTAATAGTAATTTGAGTCAGAGCAGATTATGCAGGGTTTGATGTGAGCATATGAGGCTATAGGAGCAGTAAGAGACTTCTGCACACTTAGGAAGAAATGCAATGTTCAGATTTGATGCAAATGGGGTTGAAAAGCCATTTATGCCAAACCCCATTGTGACCTGAGTTGACTTGGTGGGTTTGGGTCTGTCAGGCTGAATTTCATTCATTCAATTTCAGGTTTTGTTTGGGTATGGGTTCAGCAATATTTATAATTAATATGTATTAGTTAATTATTAGCAGTCAATGGCTTTATTTGTTTGGCCTGACAAAAACTATACTCTTGAGATTGTTTTTTTTCGGTTTGAGTCAAACCATGGTCTGATTTTCAGGGCTAAAATCAAGTTTTCTTTGGTCAAGTGTTTTTTTCCTCTGGCTTGATGTGTTCCATTGTGATCCCTTCCAGTGTCCAGCTCTGGCTCCATGCTACCCATGCAGGGTGGCCATGGTGATGGTCTACTCCAGATTGCATCTCCTCAGGCTCAGGTCATGTCCCCTATGACCCCTATGACACCTATGACCCCTATGACCCCAACGC
>OMOT01081144.1:0-10966 GCA_900312575.1 Acanthochaenus luetkenii
CCATCTTCACCCAAGGAGTGTGAAGCAAAGTGAAAATGTGAGATAAGTAAAGTGCAGTATCTGTTTTGTTTTTTTATATGATAAATGGGATTGCACCAAACTAGGCTATGTAAGCTGAAGTGTTTTGTGTTTCCTACAAGTACATCAAAGAGTCCATGGGCCTGAACTATTTATCAACGATGCTGCCCAAAATCTGCAAGGAAGCAGGGACACAGATTTATACCAACCATTGCCTTCACAGTACAACAATCCAGAAACTCAGATGCAGGACTGGAAGCCAGAAACATCATGTCTGCTAGTGGACACAATTGTGAGAGGGCCCTTATTGGAAACCTAATGTAGGAGATTGGGGAAATGGAGCAGTATTCTCGCTTCCACAGGTTCCCATCCTCCTCCTAAAGTGAAAGCAGCAGGCCAAGGAAGCTCAGAGACTGACATTGGCCATTATTTTACTGGCTGCGCAATTAACGGTAACATTAAAATAAACATAAATAAAAAAAGAATAGGCTGTTAACCCCTTCACTGACTATAAATGAGTGGGCTGCGAATTAAACAACTTAAATCGTTATGAACCTTTATAACGGCCATGCCCTCTGACTGGTTAATGGCGGTGGTAGGCCTATCCTACTACCTACTACTGAGTAAATACATGTAGCCTAAACGAATGATATGAACCTATAGTCTAATCAATTAATATATATTGTGATAAAAGTATTTGGGGGGGTTTGTTAGAGGGCTTTAGTTTAAGAAATATAAAAATATAAACTGGTGTATTCTTTGAACCTGTAACACTTGATTCATTGATCTCACAGAACTTGAATGAATCAGGTTGCAATGCCGGTCAGAGATGAACTTTGGTCATTGCTTGGGACTACTTTGTCACAATGTCATTTTTGTAATTTCTTAAAAGCTATTACCAATACAATTTGAAACTCAACTTTGGCGACCCCTTGTGTCCCTTAGTGGTAATATTTTACATCAGCCGTTACAAAGACAACTTGTCAAATGTGCAGAGTAAAGGAAGAAACTAAAGTTAGACAGATATACCAGTTTGCCCATATATCAGGCCAATATTGGCCTTTTTTAATATCACCCAGTCCATGTTGTCCACCTATGATATGGAGGTTCCACTCTGATCACAGCTAGTGAATTATTTTGGGGTGATCAAAGTTTGTACTATTCTTATTTTTATTATACTTTACGTTACATTTTCAAAGACATCCACGTATTAGGGGGTTGGTGGAAGAATAAAAAAAGCAGAAACAAAGTAAAAAAGAAGATAAACAAAAGCAGACAGAAACTTTCTTACCCAGTATCTGCAATACATATAAATGGAACCTTGTTCCTTCTAACCTTCTTTATCCAAAGCCTTCACAAATTGATCTCCTTCCAAGAGAATAAAATGTCTAGAACACTAAAATGTTTAAGAAATCCTGTAGCATAGCTTAGGCTATTCAAAACATGAAGCTTGTATGGACGAATATTAAGCAATACTCTGCATATCCTGATATGCAGTTTAAATTATTGTAATTGCACAAACCAGCAAGGAAATTCCAACAATTACAAACAATAGATAGAATCAATTTAATATCCCAACTGGTTTGTTATGCTTTGCTAAAAGATTAGGGGCAGGTTACATTAGTGACAGGAAAAAGGTGTGTCCCAGTTAGCCAACATCCACACTCTCACCAGCAGGTGGAGACAAACCCTGTGGGACAGTTATTTCCAAGCATGAATGCAAACATTCTGGCTCCATTTCTCCAAAATGCACACATTTCTGATTTAACCAAAACCAAACACTCATAGTCTATAAACACAAACCGATATAAGCAGCAGGTCAGCATCTTAGGAGGTCAGCATCTTTTCAGGTCTACCGAAGGAAGCATTATAACTTACCAAATGACTAAACTAGGGTTGTTCAAATCTACACTGGAGGCACAACAAGAGCACTAGATTTGGGGGTGAGTTCTTGGGGAAGACCCACTTCTGGTCAGAGTTTTTGGTCTAGCTTGAACCTTCTAACTCTCCAGGAAAGGCTCACGGACAAGTGTTTCCATCAGGAGGTGGTGAGCATGCCTGGAATGAAGACAGGCCTAGTGAGGTGCCTGTTTGGACAAGACTAACTGATAACATCTACTGGGTTACTGTGGGACAATGGGTGTGGGAAGTGAACAGCCAACATCAGAAATGTGTGTTTATTTGGTTTCTTGACAGGGGCAATGGCAAAATGGCAAACCAAGCTAATGAATATACACGTATACATCATTGTAGGAATGACTACTAAATGTCCATTAAGTCTAATCTTAGAGAGGAGACTGAATGGTGAACAAGTGGCACACACTAATACCACTGCTGCTCTCTCCTGAAGTCACATAGTGGCTAACCCTTATATTCAATTGTTATTGATGATGTAGCCTAATTCTAAATGTTCCTATTGTAATCTTAGCTAGTGAATATCTAATGTAACTTGTAACCTTTATATTACTTTGTTATTGATGATGTAATGTTATTTAGCAGGAAACCAGTGGATTGCCTACTCCGAGAAGGGAATGAGTCCTTACCCCAAGTGAAGGAGTTCAAGTATCTCGGGGTCTTGTTCGCGAGTAAGGGGACAATGGAGTGTGAGATGGGCCGGAGAATCAGAGCAGCAGGAACGGTATTGCAATCGCTTTACTGCACCGTTGTGACAAAAAGAGAGCTGAGCCAGAGGGCAAAGATAGTGCAATAGTGGTTTTTCCTGTACTTACCAGCACCCTAAAATAATTTTTTTCAGTTGTGCAGGGGTTAATACATTTTTCACAGATAGTGGCTCAACTTTGTCCCATTAGAAATTAGGTTTGATTTGTCTTCCAGACATCTTATGACTGTATAAGAACTTCAACATTAACATCCGAGTTATTGACTCTCTTGCTTTCAGAATAACTTCCATTAACAGTTCCAATGGCTGTTAGTTGAAAAATGTGTGTTGTTTGGACATTTATATTATCGTACATGTACTTACTTATTGAACTGTAATTTGTAACCAATTAGGTCAGAATAATATTTTTTCAAATACTTTTCAAAAGTAGGGGAAAGTGCTGTTCTGTGTATACATCATACTCCCATGAGCATGACGACGAGTTTCTTGCTTTACCATCTAGCACTATGCTGGTACTGGACTTCATTGTATAGCTGCATAGAACGGACATATTTTCTACGAGGGGAGGATGAGAGAGAGAGAGAGAGGGAATAGTAGTATAGCTACTAGATACTGCTTATCTGGGCATGGGTAACATCCTGAAACACAAGGCCCATGGCATTAAAGCCTTATCTCTGGATTACCCCTAAATATAGATGCTTGGGTTAAATCCAGTGCAAAGTCCATGCCATGTATGTCCCGTTTGTTTCCATGTCTTGCGTAATGCCACTGTCAGCTCTGTTATACTGAGGGTGATGCAGGTTATACTGAGGGTGATGCAGTAGTGGATGTTGAGAAATTTGAACAAGGAAAAAGTGAGTGAATGACTTGTATGTATGCATGTCTGTGATGTGTGCATTTATCTGTTACAAGATTATATGGATTTCCCTACATATTAAACACTTAAACAGCCTACCTATTTGTTTATATTCTGACTGCCTAAAGGAATTTAAATATGGCTTCTGGATGAGTTCCAAGAGTCTTGCAGTTTGTTATTTCTCTCGACTGTGAAGCACTTTGTAACTTCATAAAAGCAGCGTTTTCCATACATAGGCTCATCTGTGGCGCACCACCACAAAATAAAAAGTTGGTCAATGTATAGAAATGTATCTAAATCGATTTAACGCTGCACCTAAGAGGTGCACATCATGTTGTGTTCTCCATCACACCAGAGACTAATCTCGCTGGCGCTCACTCAGCTGTTGCTTGTAAACACACATGCCTTTTTTCCCTCATTCGCTTGTGTGAGACAGACCAGTAGACCAGTAGCATTGCACCCAGTCCGACATAGCCTCCTGTTGTGAAAATGAAAGTGAAACATAAAATTCTACAGTTGCTCCAAACTAGCATGTGTTTGTAACAGCGTGTGTAAAAAGTAACATGACACTTAGTTATGGGAGATGTGTCAAACTGTCCAACACTCAGAAAGTTAACATTAGTGCAGTGCAAATACTGGCATATTGCCTCTTCACCATTGGATTCCACTGGACACACAGCTGTCACTGTGGGTAAGGACAAGTAATTAATCCATAACCCAATGTTGGAGACAACGTTCTGCGCGTTGCCGCGAACACAGACTATTACTCATCCGGTGAGTCCCCATGACTCCACGGCCTGGTTCAGTTTCTCAGCTAAATTATTGGCCGTATGTCTCTGAGAGCAAGACCACCGACTTCACCTGGCAATCCTGCTCAATGTAGTGGCAAGTACTGTGATGTAGCTTTCTGTGGTTAGTGCAGTCCAACAATTGGTTGTGAGAGCTACATTTCTCGTTGCTAGCTGCATTTTCAGCTCGGCTTTCCTCTTGTAGCGTGCATCAATGCGGGTAGTTATGGTACCTCTATAAGGGATACGACACCCTGGCACGCCATCGCGTGGAGACCTTAAATCATGATTACATTTCACACAAAACCTCCTGTTGATACAATTACAACAAGAACGCAGATTGTTCAGATAATTGTTTAATTTGAAATCTTATCTTATTAGCAATTAATTGATAGTCGATTAATTGTTAACATCCCTAATTCGGGCTTCAGAATGGTTTTCAATGCATGGTTATGTGATCTTACAGTACGGTATATACAATGTCTCATCCTTGTGCAAAACCTGCCACTGTAGCAACTTTACCACCAAAGATGCACTAAAAGTCTTGGAACGCTTTGGCTCATATCCTTATCCAATTTTACAATACAAACCCCTAAGTGTAAACCACAGTATGCGCTGAACCTCAAGTCTAGAGCACTGGATAGATCATTGTGTGATAACGTGAAGTAAGGTTGTGTACTTGTGCACGTAAATACCTTTGAAAGCCGGCAGTTTTTGCAGCTCCCTGTTGTTGCTCAAGCTGAAGCGAGATGAGCTCTGCCTCTTGTCCTTTTTGACAGGTGTCTGGGAACCTGACTGCTTCCCCTTTAGCAGCTGAGTGGTAGGAGGAATGCTATTGCTGGCCTTCCTGTTAGAGCCCTGCTGAGGGAAGAGGGTGAGCCCATGTTAGTGACACTAAGACAGAGCAAGACACAGGCTAGAGGCCTAGACTGGCGTACAGAGAGTGAATGAGAAAAGGCAACCCGTGAATGTGACACCTTCCTCTATTACCTCTTTAGAGATCTGATAAATGTAGGTAGATGTAGCCAGTTTAAGACATGGGCACTTAACCAGAGAAGTTAACTGTTAACAACCTATGGCATAATGATTTAACCGAGGTCATAACACAAAATCTAACTGAATGTAGAGATACATAAGATACAGCTTGGGCCATTGTCTGGAAGATCCCAGCATCTATCAAGGTTCATTATCCCACCAACAAGCTATGGAGCAGAGGACTTGAACCAAGCTTATCTCTGGCTCCACTGATCCAAAATCCCAGCTCCCCCGTATTCATGAACACATGGAAATGTGTTCATAACCCTCCAAACTGTTCTCAGCTGTGCTGATTTTTAAATGGAACACGCTTTCTCGTGGACTTGAATTTACATACAGGAACACCTCGCAAGCTCCTTATGAGGGCGTGAAAACATAGTACTGAATGCAAAACAGAAGGTTTTATTTGTCACATGCAGCGTCATACCAGTAAGATGAGCAGTGGAATGTTTCTCCACTGGCTCTTACTATGTGCACACTAAGCAAGGGGAAAAAATAAAAACAACAATATGAAAACAACAACAGAGAACAAATATGGACTATAAAATTATAACCAACAATAAGAAAATAACAACAGAGAACAAGACGGTACATGGACTATTAATACTAGGGTGACCAAACGTCCTCTTTCACCCGGACATGTCCTCTTTTACCCGGACATGTCCTCTTTCTGGGTCCTAAGACATCTGTCCGTCTGTCTGTTTTTAATGAATTTCTTCAAATGTCCGGGATTTTGCGTTGCTTGTTCCACCGACCATTTCCCCCGAAAATAATAATTTCTAATATAGTTTTTCGTTCCATAACGTAACTTACGCATCGACTATTTCAAATGTCGTATAAGACGCCGCGCTGGCGTTACGCACAGCTACCAGTTTGTATTAAACTATTCTGTAATGATTGTTGCTCAGTTAGATCTAGTTGGCTCCTTTTCTCTATTAGATATTTTTAGTATAGCAGTCTTGAAATGACTTTCATGCTCATTTGATGAGCAATCGGAAACTGCTGGGAAAGATCAGCTCTTCATTACATTTGAAATGGTCATCGATCTAATTATTAACGGCAGTTAATCGATCAACGACTAATCATTAACACCCCTGCTTAAAACCCAGCTGAAGTTGGCCACCTCTGCAGCACTACAAGACAGGGGTTTAGGAGTTGGGCCATCTTCGCAAGCCATCTAGTAATGTGGGAAATCAAGTTGAGCTGGCCCACATTATGGGCTAGATTACACATTCATGTGATGCAACATAAGGACTTATCTCCTCTCCAATTCATTAACCCAATATGGAGGAAACTGCCACCCAACAGATTCTACTTTCATGCTATGAACATACAGGCCCTCAGACAGGTTTGTCAGTAAGAGAGCATGGTATGGGTTGGTGTGTGTTGAGGCAGGACTTACAGTGACAGAGAGACTTGAACTGGTGCACAAATTGTTACAAAAGAGAAACAGTCTCTGTCTTGAGCCAGACAAAAGAACCAGGACCAGTTGGAAAAGGCCATGGCACACATACAAATACAAAGTGGATGCTGTAAAACTAACTGTACTAAGGCAGCATGAAAAGTGGCATCTACCCACAGGCAAGCCAGCTGCCCCTCTCCTCAGACACAGATATGGCATTCTCTGTACTGTTTTAGAGCAAACCAAATAGAAGTAAAAGCTATATAAATTGAAGTCATTATCGTGCCTGGATGACCTTCATGTGTATAGTGTCGTCTGACATCTAAAAGCTGACAGTTCTGGTAGCCAGAAGCATCTGAAACTGGAGAAGGGGCTTAGAGGGGCTAATAAAACAACAGCTCGCAGTCCAGAAATTTCAATTTGACACAACATTGGCACATTAGCAGATCTGCTGCATGGCTGCTAACACACAATAGAGAGCAGATAATCAAGGATTACTACCCAGTGAGAGGAGGGTAGGAGGCAGACACCACAGCCTTAAGAAACTGAGTAAAGGGTTAACCAAACCAAAATCTCTAAGCTCTGCATAACTGATTGAATGTGATAGAGATACAAGGAATACACCATGTTTGGTGTGGACAATCCAATAAAACAACAGTTATATTAAATACACACAGTCTTGTCTAACCCAGTACACAGGTTATATTATTTAAACCGTTCAACTAACGATCAGTTTACAAACTCACTAGATAGGCCTACGCGTTTCTAGATTCTGATTACTCTGACTGCATATAACAGCAGCCTAAAAAGATGTACACCTGGTAGAGTATTCCGAGTCTGGAAAATGAAATACATACAGGGGTTGAACAAAGTAACAGACACGCCTAGCTAATGATGCATGAATATCCAGTATCTGGAAAGGAGCGAGCTTTCAGAACAGCTTCAGTCCTCTGAAATGCTGTCATACAAGTCCTGAACTCATTTGAACTTGTGCAAAGTCCTACTGATTTCCTAGCAGTGTCTGGACAGGTGTCCTGAGTTAGCCTACCTCATGCTCTGAATACTCTTGTCCTCCACTCTTGCCCATTTTTCCAGACTTGGGGGACTCCTGAAAGAAATAGTTAAAATACTCAAGTGAACGTGACACTAGCGGATAATAGGGTGGATAATAATGCCAAGCAGTGTGTCACAAATCCTAGCCAAATATAGCAAGTATGATATTCTACTTGCTAGCTACTTCAAAGCTAACAGTTAGTTAGCTGTCACACAAGCAATATTTTTTTAGCCAGTTTTTAAAAAGGTACCAAAGCCCTACATTTACACAAATACACATACATTATCTGAGAAAACACGTGTATGGTTAGAATATAATTTCAACGCTAAATAACGGTAGTTTATTATAATTAGGCAGCACAGCATAACAAGTGCTAACGCGTTAACGTTAGCAGGCTAGCCGCTAGCTGGTGATGATTGGCTTGTCTCTTCGCTCTCTAGGTGATGGAACACTATTGTCACTGTACACTATGTCTTGTAGAAAGGCCTCTGTTTATCCACGAATACAATCAAACGCATGTGGGCGAACTTTATTCACCATAGTCATAACCTGCTCACAATTTTCAACTCACCTTCTCTTTTTTAGTTTTATTCGGCATTGCACAAACGTAGCCGCCCTCGCTCCCCCTTCGGATGCTCCACAACCAAATGCTTGGCAACTCTTGGGGCAGCGCACTGTGGCGGTTAGCCTGCCCTCGACGTTACGATAGGCTGCTGCCTGTCAGGTGACTCTCAGCGTCTCGTTTTGACAGATGGGAGTAGTGAACGGGCGACCTCTGCCGGTGACAGAAATTACAACCACGGCTAATAATACCGCACAGGATTTGTGCAGGGCTTGGCCAAACGACCTAGATTACCTTTTTCCAGACCGTCCCTTATTCTTTTGTCTGTTCCATTCAGTGCCTTCCACAAGACCAATTCACACTGCCAACTGTCCTGTTCAACGAATAAACCTTCACGACCATTAACGTTAGTCTATTTCTGGTGATGAGACTAGTTTTCCAATGAAAAAGGCATGTAACAAAATTGATAACACTGGTACGTTTCTTGTAGCAACTGAATATATAACCGAGTTGATGCCTATAAGAATAATCAAGCAGAGTTGGGAGACACAAATGTCCTCAATCACTTCTGAGAAACCAAAACAAAATGTGATATTTAACATGGTTAACTTTATTTATGGGTCCCACCGTTTCAAATAACAGTATCCACTTTTTGGTGATATTTACAGTAAAAGTACAGAACACAGAAGAATGTTGGTATGTCAATAAATTAATAAGAAATACATTGATACAACTCAAGATACAAACATTTTCTTTTTAAACCACACCAAAAAACAAACAAAAATGTAAGAAATGAATTTGAACTGAACTGAATGTTCAATGTACGGTGTCCATAATAGGACATCCTCATTCCTCAGATGAAACAACATCAGGTCTCGTACCAAACGGCATCAAACCAAACGGCCTCGTTCCTCAGACCAAAGGGCATGAAGTCTAACACGAAACGGCATCAGACAAAACGGACTCAGGTGTCTTTGGAATTTGTATAGAATTTCTTTCATGATTGTTTTGTTGTTGATAGTGCTGATTTTGTAAATCGCATGCGCGAGAACCAGTATAAAGTTAAAATATATATATATTTTAATAATATTACATAAATAAGAAAGTCGTGTGAGGCAGTTTTGTCTGATGCCGTTTGGTTTGAGACAATATTTCAACTTTATGCTGGTTCTGTAGCCTAGCGCTATGTCTTTCTAAAGGAGACCTGGTTTCAATTCCCTGCGTGGGTGAATTTTATTTTTGGATGTGCACACGTGCACGTTTTGGTAGAATTGTTTTGGATCGGTATTGATACTTTGATCACACTTTACTTTGATCACACTTTTGATGATATTACAACACATATCTTAAACTATATAGAATACTATAATAAAGAAAAAACATACAAACGGGAATTAACTGGTTATGTATGACTTCATTTGACTTCATCCATCCGACGATGGTGATTGTCTCAATTTCCTTTATATAGCATATATGACATTATTTCATGTGCGTTGAGCTGTAGCTTACAGCGTACGGCCTCTGCCTTCCCTGCGGTATACCAGAGTTCGATCCTATACCATTTCTTTTTACAATTTTGTGAGAAGATTTAGAAACTGTTCCTTTTTACCCTCAATAACACCTATTCCTGTCCACTGCTTTCCCCTTTCACAGACATACAAAACGCGCGTAGTTTACTAAATCAGCACTATAAACAAAAAAACATCACAAAAAAATTACAATCAATAAAAATTACTATGACACCTGAGTCAGTTTTGTCTTATGCCTTTTGGTAGAAGACTTGATGCCGTTTTCATCTGAGGAACGAGGCCGTTTTGTCTGAGACTTCATGCCTTTTGGTCTGAGGAACGAGGCTGTCCTATTATGGACACCGTATCAATGGGATGTTCAGTGAGATGGGGCAAAAAGGGGTTGGGGTGGGGACGACCTTCCAGGTTCATAAACAACATCAAACTCTTGTCATTGTATAACACTACTGCCGAACGCAAACAGGTGGATGAAACAGGGTCAGCCTAGTCCACCTCCTCCATCCTGGATGTGTCTTCGTCCCCTTCCAGAGAGGGCATGTCCTCGATGGGGGCAGGCGTTGCATCATCTGAGAGCAGGTCATCTTCGTCAATACCTGCAAGAAGGAAGAGGAAGTGTATTATGAGTCACTGAAGCTGGATAACGGTTATTTTATCATTTCATGAATAGGCTTGTCTTACGCAGTACTAGGGGTGTTAACGATTAGTCGTTAATCGATTAACAACCGTTAATAATTGGGTCGATTAACATTTCAAACGTAACGATCAAATTGAACCATTTGAGATATCATAATTGTGTCAAAGGGAGTTGTTGGTGAAATGCAATCATTATGTTAAACACAAGAGGGCGCGCGCACTGCATTGGGAAACATTGTTTACACAGAAGAAGACTGTGAAGAGGTTAATTCACTTTACACAGAAGAAGACTCGACCATAAGGCCAAAAGAAGCGTTGTGTGGGAACATTTCACACTGAAGGAGAACTAAGCGCATTGCCATCATTGTGATGTTTTAAAATACAACACCTGCACAAGTCCGTTAATGTATCACCTCAAAAGCATCCAGCCATGTTGTTGACGGGGGCAGATGCATCACAACCGACCATT
>OMOT01081147.1:0-12736 GCA_900312575.1 Acanthochaenus luetkenii
AGAACACAGAATGGAGAAAGAGAGAAAAAGAGATGAGAGAGGGGAGATGTGCATGAAAAATATGACGAGAGACGGTTGTGAACGGTGAACATTTCAAAAACACCCCCTGCCAACCTCACCTATTCTTTGTGTGTGCGCAGAATAGGCCGGTTCATTCACGCGAGGGAAAGAAAAAAGGACGAGATATGGAGAAATGGGGGAGATTAGCAGAGAAGAATGAAGTATGCATGCAACCTCCACAGGGGCAGAGGGAAAAGACCCAGATAGCTCCGAGACTCTTGGATGGTTGTTATCCTCACAGGGGAAAGGAATGACTTTGTGTAGAGGTACATATGTACATTTGGTTAAAGAGGACTACAGAGAAACAATCGCTTTTGGATGGCTGGTTACCGAAGGAAGGACCTGAACACGTGCTAATTGTGGACTACATATTGAAGGCGGCACAACAGGTGCAAACTGAATATTTCTACCTCCCACATGGGCCACAGTGTGAGGGCCTCACCACCTCGGCGAGGACTAAAAGCGGTAGCCACACTAGCAGCCGACTAACCACCGGGAGAGTCAATCTTCTGCAACACCGGTCAGACTTGGTGATCACGTTGCCCTTACTGGAATAAACTTTCACCAAAGACCGATAGCAACCCGCCTGCTCCGTTTCAGTCAGCTGCACGGTAGTTTTAAATCTGATCCCGTCTATTTTCTGCGCAGCTTTTGCAGCCGTCCCAGTACTGCATCTAGCTGGCACACGCATGTTGCAAAGTGTACTAGTCTATATATGAGAAGCACAAGTCAAAGGTTGAGACTGTGAAAAGTCTGTGAAAAATTCTGCACTGATTAAATTGTGTGGGGGCAATAAACCTTCAACTTAACAGCTGAACTGATAAGCAAACAGCTATGTTGTTCCTTTCGACTTTTAAATCCAAATGAGAAATATAGTGATTTTGAAAAACAACGCCATAATGCACAGATTTGAATACGAGACGCAGTACAAAGAAAAACGTCGAAATGGCGTAAGAGTTCGAAGATCAAATGTTGATGCACAGTAGTTTATAAAAGCTTTATTGTCTTTACACTCAAAATATGCATAATTTATTAACGTAATACTGTCTTGCCCAAGCACATTTCCTGCTGCCCTAGGGTGCTTAACTGAAACGTATAACTGAAATTAACAGAAATGTTAGTAACTCAATATACCATCTAATAGAAATACTGAGAGTACCCATGACGGAGTGATACTGAGGTGACGTGTGAAGCTCTAGATCCTCCTACCTCTTTGTACCCCAGTGCAGCGGAGGGTTTGAGGGGAGGTGCGGGGCGCAGGCAGCTGAGGGACCAGGGCTTGCTGATCTTAGGGGGCTCCAGGGGGCCGCGACTGACAGAGCTGAAGCTGCCCAGGTGGGACTGGTGAGAATGGGCACCAACCATACTCAGCGGCTTGCCTTCTCCGGTCTACGTGGAACACAACCAGGGTGAGAAGAAACGGACGTTTTTAGTGAATGTTCTAATGTTCTAATGTTCTAATGCTTGGTATTGCAGGGTGTGAAGTTGTTTGATCACACCTTTCTCACACCTCAACATGTTTCACGGTTCCCTTGATAAATCTAAGATGTACTTTCTCCATGTCTTTGTAAAAAGGGTGTTTTGACTTTATACTGTGTGTGTGTGTGTCTGTGTGTTCTAACCTTTAAGATGGTGCCTGCAGGGCTCCCTCCTTTGGTAAACGGCTGGAGGTGCTCTAGCCACTCCTGTAACTCCTGGGGGTTACTGCAGGACACTGTGACGCGATCGATCATGCCCCCTGCAGCGCGAGCGCGCGCACACACACACACACACGCACACACACACACACACACACACACACAGCTCACCGTCTAATAGTCTACACACAGCCACCAGAACTTAGAGGAGAATACTGGTGTCATTTAGCCCATAAGTACTTTCTACAACTAGTTTAGATTTCCCCCCCAATCATTTTGCAATGCGTGACATATTTACTTAGATTCTTTAACATTGACTCCTTTTTCAATGTTTTTTTAAAACACAAACTTGTGCCAAACCTAGCTTGAAATTAACTGCTGCCCTGGCTGACATGGATGTGACGGTGTAAGGCGACATGTTTTTGAGGGATTATTTCCTGGCGGCGACTTCCATTTCTTCCTGTGGGTGTCAGGTGATTGAAAGTAAGCAGAGCGTAACATAATAACAAGGGATGTCAGCGATTGGAGAAAGGTTTTGTCTACATTCTACGTTGTCACACGCCCGCCCGCCCCTCTGGCCTCGCTTATCCAAAACCCGGAAATATTCTCTGGTCCAATCAGAGGTCTCTGAATGCACGGACAGATATGAAAACGCTCAACTCGGGCACAACGAAATAACAATAAAGTAGAGAAACTTTGACAAAACCAAAATAAGGCTTCAGGTTTACCGTGATGGATTATCTAGCTCTGTGGATGTTGTTTTTCATACTGTACAAAAATGTGTGGCAGCAAACGGCTTCTTCTGAAAGGTAAGAAAACGACCCGATTCCTCCAACTATGCTGGCTGTGTGCACACACACCACCAGGAATAATGTAATGGACACGGGCAAACGCTGTTATCTATATAAGACATGTTTGAAATCACAGCATAGTATTAGAAGATGGGTGATTCACAGCAGGAGTCTTTTATGATAATGACAGCACTGCGCAGACACAGAGGTATATAAGGCATTGTTGAAATAACTCCACTACAGCCTGAGCAACTTTTATTAGCTCTAAGCAAATGTCAACTCCCAGTTTGCAGATGAATGTGGAAAGAAAGGTTAAAGAGCACTGAAATATGCCTAGGACTGGAGCAACAACTGCAAGGGGGAACCATGGAGTTTTGACAACACAGGCCCAACTTGCTGGTCATTGAGCTAATGCTTGATCGGTGCCACATCTCCGCAATATCATCGACCATAAAGCGATGACGTGGTAGTACTGGCGACTAGAGAGCGTTCTTCGGACACAAACCTGTGATGTCAAAGGCGTACTGGGCCGTTTCCGAGTCCTCTGCCTGCCTAGTGACTGTGGTGCCCGTCAGAGACAGTCTTCCCTGAAGAGAGAAACAGAGGAATGGAGGGAATTAGACACCCTGACTACTACTATATCATGTTATCTCTCTTAAAATGAACAAGACGACAATATTATAGAATTATTATAAGTATATTGTTGGCAGCATACGGAGCATGGCTTGAGAAAAGGCACAGATGTGATCAGGAACACGTGTGGTACCTCACCTGATAGATGAAGCCACTCATCCGGGGACTGGCAGAGAGCATTACCAACACATTAGGGAACAGCATTAGGTAGCGCTCCTCTTTTTCCTGCAAGAGACACACGGTTTTAGATCAAAAGTGACCAACTAGTCACCTGAAAGTCATTCTTCTTCCATTAACTGTAATAGGATAAGTGGTTAGACAATGTTTGGTTTTTAATCATGAATAGTCCTCATTTGTCAGCAAGGGAAAGTTGGCTGCGGGTGAACTTGTTGCCCGTCAGCAGCCAATCGTGTGCTAGTGTGTCTTTATGTCCTGCCAATTGATGCAAAACCAACAACAGAGCTGTGGCCAGCACATTTGAGCTCAAAACAGAAAGATGAATATGGCACCGTCGTTGCAGGTTATATGAATGGAAAAGAAGATGAGCAGAACATATGAAGAAACAGCTATGATGACGACTGGTATGGTGCGTTGGAAAGTGGGTTGGCAGCAATTAAACAAGGGTGATATAAGAATGTCTTTCTTGGGCTTCCTTCCAACCGCCGGGGCTGAGTCCACCCCTACACAGAAACCACACATACGCTTCCGTTTTGACACTTGAGGTAGATATCAGATTAGCATGCATCTCAGTCTGACAAAGGAGGTGGGACTATTTTACAAGTGTGCTTCATGGACACTTAGGAACCCTTTGAGGTATTTTCACAAGGTAATGAACCATATTTTTGCATTTGTTGGAAATGGTGAAAAACTAACAAAATCAACACCAAACACAATCTGGCACCAAAAAAACAACAACCAAAAAATACAAATAAAACAGCAAGCTATAAAGAGGTGAACAGATGGAGGACAATTATGTGGGGCTTTGGGCTCCTCTAAGAGAGGGGGAAATATAAGAGGTCTTGCAGACATTGAGAACTAACGAAGGTCTGAGTTGCTGTCCTACCGGTAGGACAACATTTCAAGTTCTTAATGCAACAACAACATTACTGAGAAAACTGGTCTCTCACCTCATTGGCCCCATTTGTCATGTTGACCTGGGACATGTAGGTCACTTGACCCAGGCTCTTCATGCTGTCTCCCTCCCAGCCCCTCACTGGTTCTGACAAGATCTGGAGCTCCAGGTTCTTGCGCTTCCGCAGGTCCTGGCACTGCGTCTGAGCATGCACACAGAGACAGAGAGAGAAACATGATATTCAACTCTTCATCAACGGACATTTGGACAAGACTTCCAAATGATCCTTTTCACTCATCTAGAGTATAACACAGCATTCCAACAGATACATTGCACTGCATTACTTACTGGTAACAAACTAATTTGACACTTAAATGAATCAGATACATTTATTTAGGAAATATATAAAAGCATTGTTTCATTATCATTAACTGAAACAGTGTAAATAGAGAACCACTTAACACAAATAACATCACTATTCACATCAGTTTCTTTAGATTTCTGGATTTGAAAGAGTTTCATTCCACCATTTGGAAAATGTGACACCAACTCTTAGGAAACGGTTGCTTGCTTCATGGTAAAATTGCCTATGGGATATTACTGCATTTATTTGCCGTCTTTGCTGAACAGTACAATCTGTTGTATTTTAGAAATACTGATTAATGAACAGCAGGGAACAATCTTTTCCAGTGTGGATGTGCATTATGAAACGAAAACCATTCATTTACAGATAATTGTTTTATTTATTTGAAACATGCTTCTCAGAGGTATATGAAGAAGCCTGTGTGTTAGCAGGGGCCAGGTCGGGGCTCTCCCTGTTCACACCGGCAAAAATGACAACGCACCATGCATAATTTCCCACCGCACGCTGCACCAAGAGAACTGCTGTCCACTGTGCGCTGCAGACACGTTAAAGGGAGCTACAGTTTGTGAAGCGCCCGCCCACACACATGAACACACACACCGGGAAAAAAAAGAGGGATTTGCATATTTCAGTAGTCAGTATTGTGATTTCGATTTTCTTTCCCTTGATTTACTATGCAGCCTACTCGGGAGAGGTGCGAGTCGCCCCGTCTCCTCTCACTGGGAACTCTTTTGAGCTGCACTGTGGAAATTGTGTCTCAGAGTGATGCTCAACCGGGTTCAGTGCGGTTGCTCGAGTCTAATTCGACTCTTCTGGGCTGCCTTTTCAGTTCACACCCACTGTAGGAACAACATAATCACCGAAGACGCAGCAGAGAAAGCTTAAGATATTCTCATGAAAGTTTTTCAGTCAATTACGCTCCAAATATGCGAGAGCGCTCGTGAACACGCCTTTCCACGGGATAGCACGCTGTGCGTTTTGTTACAAATACCTACTGAAGTCACCTTCTCATCGTTCGCACGTAGAAGGCAATCAATCGGAAATTGTTGGAAAACAATCAACAGGAAATCCAGTGGATTTACGATCCGATAATTGAGCACCGACATGACACGCTTATTTAAAAGGTTATTGAATTCAGGCTTGTTGTGTGCTGATGAGGTGAGCATGCCTAATCCCTGGTGGAGATTAACAAAGATGGTATAGTCTGCATGCAGAACCCAGACTTACCACGAGGCCCTTGAATGCTGCCGTCGCCTTCACAATGTCACCGTAGTCCGGATGGGCCTCCTGTGGCCGACATACACAACACATCAGGTCATCTTATATGTGGTAGCCTAAATCCAGCCCGTGTCCTCTTAAAATGTTGTAAAATGAAATGTATGTGTGTACAGATACATAGAGATATACATAGAGAGAAAGCAAGAGACAGGAAAGAGACAGATAGGAAGAGATACACTGGATATCAAAAGTCTACACGCCCTTTTTAACTTTTACAGTTTTCAAAAAAAGCCTCAAGTCGATAAACACAAAATATTTCAAAGGGCGTGTAGACTTTTGATATTCACTGTAGCTACAGGTAGCTTTTCAAATGTGTCTACCTCCACGTGTCTCTCCAGCTCCTGCAGCAGAGTGGGGTACTTGTCCAGCCTCATGAAGGGCTTACTGAGACTGGTGGTCAGGGTCAGGATCCCCGGAGCACTGGCTCCCTGGCTCTCCATGAACTTGTCTAGTTCCTCACTGTTAAATAAACAACAACATGCACACAAACACACGTTGTACTTGCAATGCAGTGTAATGTGATACAACTGTGAAAGATCGAATTAAAATAATGACATTTTATAAACGTTTCATACTTTCACCAAATATGTTCAGTAAGTTCAAATTCCATTTTAACAAATAGTTAGAAAAAGAAGATTAGGAGGAGGATTGGAAAATACGTTTTGATTTTCAATGCAGACAGAGCTGCAGTCTGGTTCTAACACCAAATACTGAAACATAACCCGTTTACTAAATAGGCCTTGAAAGCAGTCCTCCTAGGCAACCACTTTTCCATGCTTAACATTCATTCGCCATTATTGTGGCGACCTTTGGACATTACAATATAGTGAAAACATAGATCACACATGCGTGGTGCATGCGAGAAAGCAACTGTAATGGTGTACACAATGTTTAAGCTGCAGCACAAGTTAGGGCATTAACTTGATTTTGTAATAATTCCAACATAACCGAGTTAACGGTAAATGGGCCCAAATGCTTTCTAAGTAATAACATTCACCGGTTTCTACGATCCAACATTTCAGTCATACCTGTCAGCTGCACTAACAGATAATGTTTGGCAAATGTGAATGTCATGAAAAAGGTTCCTGCAACTGAAGGATACCCAGTAAGCGAATGTGCGTACTGTGAAAAAGAGCCTCGCTTGCCTGTCAACATAACCACAAGTATAGATATCCTGTCAGCAGTCAGCTTCCTGTGTGTGTAATTCGGTTTGAGCTGCAGCTCGCCGTTTACCACCAAACAAACAATCTCTACATTATTTGACAAAGCACCATTTAAATTGCACAATAGCCATTTTGCTATTTCACCGTGACCGTTGCATTGCAGAGTTCATAACAGCATTTCCCACAGGAGAGAATGAGGCGCTTTGTCACTAATTACAGTGAAGAACCCTCTGGACACTCAGGGACTGTCTCTGCTCATTGTACCCGCTGAGACACAGCTTAGCTTCCTGGTCATTTATAGCAGGAGAGCCTGACACCTTGTGGCTCTAAGTTGAACTACAACACGTATCAGCAACAAACATTACCGCAGCACATGAAATCAATTATCTATGGAAACGTTTCTCGGATATAGAATACAAATGACTATGAACGGAATTAGAGAATTAAGCTAATATATAGTAAAGTCTGAGATTATATATGGCAAAGCACAACGAGGCTATTCGATAATTCCATCATTTAACTATAGACAGGTTATCATGTTTGATGTTAACTAGTAAGAATGTAACTTTAACTGAACTTGTATGTGCTCCTTTGTAACAGTTTGAGCAAGTTTCATCACTACATGGCCCATGAAACCCATTCAGAAGCCGTTAAAGTGAAATTCTTTCAAAACGCCATGTTGTCAACCTGAAAACAAAGTTGTTTATCTAAAGGTTGACTTTACTTTAGTTGTCATCCAACAGCAGCGCTACACATCTGCATTATTCATCCCATTTTTTGACAAGACCTTTGGAACTCAACAGTAGGAACTATCTTTGTGCTGTTCTGTAAACAAGGGCTGACCTGTGGTCAGTGAGGATGCAGACAGCTGAAGGGTGGCTGGAGCAGTAGGCCAGGTACAGAGTCTTGATCTGACTCATCAGGTTCAGGTAGCAGCCTGCCACTCGCTGCTGGCCCTCTGGGACTCTGGAACATAAGTCAGTCAGAGAGAGACAGAGACAAGGTCAAAGAGGTGGAGAGAGTGTGAAGTTAAAAGGAAAGGGCGGAGGGGGAGAAGAGAGAGAGAGATACAGAGGGAGACAGAAAGAGAAAAGAATAATGTCCCCTAGTTGAAATGCTGTTACTATCAAGGGTGTGTGCAAATTTCATCCAGTCAAATTAAAGACTTTTTAAGACATTTTTAATGCCAGGTAGAATGAAATACAAGACCATTGTCGCATTGGAAAAGAACGTGAAAATGAGAACAATTGCAGACCTAGCAGAATATAGTTCTGCGTGACTGGGCCGATTTCTCACCAGAAAAACTGTGCACCATGAAGCCATTTCTAAGACCTTTAAAGCTGAATTTAAGACCTACATTGTTTTGTTTAAAGCATCATTCAAGTCTGGTAGAGGTTCGGGTTGTGTAGTTACCTTGCCACGATGTAACTCCAAATATTGCCGAGACATCTTCAATAGTAGTTCTTTCTCTCCCCATTGACTTACATGGCACGGAGAAACAGGTCTCAAAGTCACACTTTTAGCACAAACGAACACAAACAAAGCGGATTCTGCCAATGTATAAAATAACAAAACCAGAATTTTGGAAATAAAATGTCAACTTCGTGTTGATTTTACCATTTGAATTAGGAAGAAGATCCGGTAGATAGCTTCCGAGACCGAATCACCATGTTTGTTATTAACAAGCCCCTTCACTAGGAGGGGATAAAGAAAATAGTACCTTAACCAATCATTGTAAACACATGAAAAGAAAAACAGCTGAACCGGGTTTTGTTATTTGATAAATTGGCAAAATCCAGTGACTTTGAGACCTGTTTCTCTGTGCCATGTTTGTGTATGGGGAGAGAAACAAACAGTATTTTGTATTATCACGTTTTAATCAACGGAGCAACTATTGAAGATATCTCGCCAATATTTGGAGTTACAAACCTCTAGCAAACTTTAATGATGCTTTTATATTCAAGACCTTTTAAAAGGCCTCAAGTTTATATGATGTGAATTAAGACGTTTAAATACTTTTTTTTAAGGACCTGCATACGCCCTGATTATGTTTTACACAGCGACCACAAGGGGGCACACACTGTGGTCCTCGCCTCCTCCATTGCTCCATTGTACAGGATGCAACAGTGACAACAACTTAGGTGGACCGTTTGGACCGGTACCGATCAAACTACAAAGCTACGCAAATCCATAGAGGTGCAGGTGCAGCTTGACTTACTTGGTGCATTCCTCCAGAGCCACACACAGGCCCTGCTGGAAGGTCAGGATCTCCTCCAGGTTCCCACACAGGCAAGCGCTGTCTGCACTGCTCAGCCTGAATATACACATGTAACGTGAGCTGATTACTAGCTGCAGTGCCAGTTGTCCTTATTTAATAAAGTACCATAACAAAAGAAGAATTTAATTCCAAAATGAGATAATAATTGGAAATAACCGATGCCTACTCCTACAACATGAGAGATGAAATTAAATTGAGCATGGGAGTAAAGCATCACCATGGATTCGAATTAAAGTCGAGTCATCTCAAGACCTTTGCCCACAAAATATGAAGATGTGATTTGCATGACATTTGCATATACGCGTGTCTTCTGCTGCTGTGTATGTGATTTGCCTGTGAATGGCTCAGTCTCTCCTCCTCGTCATCAATCTTACTTGTCGCTGGCTTGCAGGGGTCGTAGGTAACAGCTCAGCACCGTCTGTAATTCTTTCACAAACTCCCGCTCATGTTCCAAGATGTCCAGTACCACCTGGAAAAACAACCGGCAACAGCATACTAAAAAAAGCATTGTGTCAGCAGCGTCCAGTAAACCCAGTATCTCCAAAAAGTTAACTTTCAAAAGTAAAACTGGTTGATATTCCCACTGACGACAAAGTACTTTTGTTTAAGGTTGCAAAGCGTTATCAATACGTTGGTTATGTTAAGTTTAGTTTAAGCAAAATGCCCACCCACCACACTGTAGTAGTTCTTGGTCAGTTGAGTTCCTTTAGGAGACACTGGCTTCTCTGCGGGAGAGATGAGGAACAAAGATTGGAGAGTGCCTTTTACCAAATAATAATCATAATTTTCCATCATCGATATTGCGCAGTCCTACTCACCGCAGGGCTTGACCTCGCGGACGTAGTTGCTGGGGAACCAGCCCGTCCTGCCGTTGAGTGTGCCCTCCCACCAGCCTCCCTCCTCCTGCCGCGACACATGGATCAGCTCGCCTTTACAGAACGACAGCTCGTCTTCGTTGTTCTGCGTGAAGTTGAAGCGCGCCTTCACCATCAGCGGGCCGCCCCCGCCGTTCTCAGACATCTCCTGTAAAGAGAGGATGGAGTGGGGCTGGTTTCAGTGAGTGGCAGCAACACGAACAGCGACAGATCTCACTGGGCACGTCAGCAAGGGCATCTGTATGTATGTGGGTGCCATGTGCCTTGAATTTGGCCACGTAATTTTATGGGTTGTTGGAGTTTATAGAGGAAGTCACAAACACGCAATCTTAAAAATGAAATCCTGACTCCCTCTACAAACTACTACAACCCACTTTTATCAATACATAATATATAATAATAATATTATATATCCCTTGTGCCATAATCCAAGGTGAGCGTTCACAAGGAGGCCCAATTCAGAGTTTAAAAGAACACAAAAATATCTGACAAATTCAAAGTGAACAATGTGCAAACATTTTTTGAAAATCATGAAGGGGGGCAAATACTTTTTTCCAAGTATGTATGTGAATGAGCGAGAGACAGAAACAAACGGACAGAGAGAGAGAGACAGAACGTGTAGATGTGTGAGAGAGACCATACCGCTGGTTTGGATTGTCTACGCAGGGAGCCTTTGGATTTGGCAGAGGAGAGTGTGTGTGACGAGGGGGACTGACTAGGACTTGGACATGACCTCTCAGCACCACAGTCTACGGACACACACACACGCGCACACACACACGCACACACACACACACACAGGGAAAACTTACATGAGTGTAACGGTCTCTGTTATTTCAGACATTACAGTGATGTTTGGACTAATGTTTCTCTGGTGTTGTTCTCGCCTCCTCCAACACAACACACTACAGTTGAAGAAGGTGCATACACTTTGGAGTTGAACTTGATGATAATTCATCTGAGTACGGTCCACCGCTCTGCACAGCCCCAGGGACAATGGACATATACACACACACAAGTCTATAACGCCTGATAGATTCACCTGATCTAACCTAAACTGGCACGCGTCTCCGTATCCAGATCAAACAGCTGCAAAGAGGGAGGCAGTAGTGAATAACAAGGATTTCTAATTAAAAACCTTAAGTCTGCAAATCTATAATATCTCTGACGGACTATGTGCCAACTATATATGCTAGTGAACCACTAGCCTTAGTAATCTATACCTTGGATGCAATAGGGAATTACATTGGGTATTCAACTTGGACACCATCATACTGACACGCCTACACTTTCACATGCAGGCAGTCAAGTGTGGTGAGGCAACACTTTTTCTGCAATCTTGTTTTATCGGCAGATCATCTGAAATATATACACGTTTTGATGGCTGAGACGTCAGGGAGCATCACACTGCGGACTAACTCGTTTTCTGACATGATGAAAAGGGCATAAAAGGCAGTGGGTCGGTCTACGTTCTGCAGGTGAGGCTCATGGATCCCACATGCCACTCCCTACGCACAGAGAGAAGCCCAAACAAGGCCTTCTGCCAAGCTAAGCTCTGCGGCCACCACCGTTTTAAGTATATATGCGATGTTCTTGTATATTCTACAGTAGAACATACACACACATCAAAGTGTTTACCGCGTACAAACAGGAGTGCAGCCAGTCACAGACACACGTAAGGCGCTAACCAAAGCAAAGCCTCTTGTCTGTGATCAAGTCAACTAACTTGTGACTAATCTGGTTCAAATCGAGTTCACTTCTGAAGACTGGAGAACAGCTTCTGCCCATCGCCGGCTATATGCATATAAAGCAGAACTGACAGAAAAGGCTTCTGGTCCACATCTCAAGCCGAGGCATGCATCCTCCACTTCAGACTGACTTACAGGTATAGTCATTCTTTGACAAAGTCATAGCAAACGCTGGAGGAGGAAAAATAAAGATACATATTACAAAAGGTAATAGCACCTTGTCCCATCTCCACTGTCATTCTGGCATCATTTGAGGCAGCTAGATGTTAATGCGTGATTCACATCCATCCTTTACAACAATCGCATGCATCTCAAGCAGCCTGGAGCATTAAGCATCTACCGTCAAGCATTCTATGACATGCGGTGGCGGCGGGTCGGTCTAAAGACGCCGACTAATGATCTCAAGGCTGTTGGCTGAATCCATGTCACCCTACAGAGGACGTATTCCAGCTGTCTGGAGGGTGACTGGTGTTACCACTTCTGTGCCCCCAAACAGGGGCTCTTGGGCAAGGCAATGAGGCCCAAACCGCGGCTATGCATGTGCGTGTCGCAGAGGGATATGCCGAAAGAAGACTAATTCAGTCACACTGATAGTGGCGCTTAATCTGAATGTGAAAAACAAAACGTGTAAAATGAACAACACAGGATATTGGTCAAGCTATGGACAAGCATGAGTAAATATGGCACCCAGCATGACACAAGCACACACACTGCCACGCCAGCTGCCCATGAGCAGCACACCCTTTTCTGATTCAGAGGGACGCCAAGGACCAAGCCAGTGGAAAACGACACAGACCATATACACACACACACACACACACACACACAAAGAAATAC
>OMOT01081150.1:0-10919 GCA_900312575.1 Acanthochaenus luetkenii
CTTTGTCAAAATGGTTTGGCTGTGGTCGTTACATGTGTACGTTTATCTGTGGTCGTTACATGTGTACGTTTATCTGTGGTCGTTACATGTGTAAGTTTGGCTGTGATTGTTGCATGTGTAAGTTTGGCTGTGATTGATACATGTGTAAGTTTGGCTGTGATTGATACATGTGTAAGTTTGGCTGTGATTGTTGCATGTGTAAGTTTGGCTGTGATTGTTGCATGTGTAAGTTTGGCTGTGATTGATACATGTGTAAGTTTGGCTGTGATTGTTGCATGTGTAAGTTTGGCTGTGATTGATGCATGTGTAAGTTTGGCTGTGATTGTTGCATGTGTAAGTTTGGCTGTGATTGATACATGTGTGTGTTTGGCTGTGATTGATACATGTGTGTGTTTGGCTGTGATTGTTGCATGTGTAAGTTTGGCTGTGATTGATACATGTGTGTGTTTGGCTGTGATTGATACATGTGTGTGTTTGGCTGTGATTGATACATGTGTAAGTTTGGCTGTGATTGTCGCATGTGTAAGTTTGGATATGGCCGTTGCATGTGTACGTTTGTCTGTGGTTGTTACACGTGGTGCCCTACACAATATAGCTCAAACTGGTCTTAAATGTCATTAGAGCTCGAACCACAGAATCGCAACTTGAGACTATATTAATAGTTTAGACCGGCTGTATAGCAGAAAAAACATAACCTTTAATAATGATGAGTAATTATTTTCTGATTATGCTCCATTTCCTCCTAGAGAGCCAACCAATGACAGAGCCTGCTCAGCCTACACATATCTGTGTCCCCACAATGTCAGGTAACATCATGATGTGAAATAACGCATTGTAGTATCTGCTTAACTGTGTTTTCCTTTGGCTTCTCCTATGTCCTAACTCTTATGTTCCCCACCCATGTTGTTGTTATTCGTCAGAGGAGGAGTGGGACAAGCTGCTGGAGCTCTCTCCTCTGTTCCAGCTGTTGAAGGGGGTGGAGCTACAGCTGAAGGGGCGGGCCCGTGAGGCGGGGCTTCTTAGAGGAGAGCTCTCTGGTAGGTTGGATGCAATAGATGCTGCCTATATATGGCACAGAGTAACCGTCACACTGTCACCTACTGTATGTACAATACTAATGCACACACACACACACAAACATACACACAGTCACGTAGACACCTTAAGCACCAGCTATTCACAAATAATCAAGGTAAACAAACACTCAAAGCACTAAGTTAATGATATTTTCTCACTCAAATCCAACTGGAGACAACTTACATTTTAGACCTTATTTCTCTCAAACTAAATGACATACACATTTCATTCATGAAATAATTTATGCATTTAATAATTATTATATAATACATGGTCCAGTATTTCAGCACATTTCAATATTTTACATGTACAGAATAATCCCATCGTGTGTTGGTCTTTGAAAAGGGCATAATATTTTAGTTTGCAACCTCATTTTTGTATTCCGCAATAGCACTGCCTAAATGTGTATATATCTGTTTCACCCACTCTTGTTTTCTCATTTTCCACTGCCTTGATGAGTTCCAGATGGTAGCCATTTAAGGAAACCTCAAGTGTGATTGCATAAGTTACTTTGTTTGGCTTCAGGGTTTAAGTGGGTGACTTTCTTCAGACTGGAAGCGATCTCTCTTACTGAGGTGCAGCAGAAAACAGAGAGCTTTGTGTAACTGGCTATAAAACATATGGTGCTTCTTATATAAACTGTATTAGTATGCATTCAGTCTTGTGGGTTCTGTAGCAATGGATAGCTATGTGTAGTTGGGATATGCAGTACCTGTAAAGAGTTAAGAAGAAATTGCGCTCAAAGTGAAGATTAGGGACTTCTGGACCTATACATTATGTTTCACTTGTCCACAGACCATACGATACCAATAGACACAAACATCATTGTGACCTGTGATAGGTGGATCAAACATGGCCATCTCCAATGTTAGCCCTGTCGCTGCTTGCAAAACTAACAGAGTTTATGAGGTCCACAAATCCAGGACCTTCCCTTCAATGTTTGTCTCTGTGTTTTGGATACAGAGTAAGTTACTGGATGCAGTAAAGACTAAGTTACGGCTTACATAAGCTGGCGAACGTCTATTCTCTCTGTGTTTTGTCCAGACAGGGGGAACAGTTTCGTAGATGTCCTGGATGCCCAGTGGGAGTGTGAGGGAGAGCTGACCCCTTTGGACCCAGCAGTCCTTAACCCCAGAGAGTTCCTGGTCTACCAGCACGGACTATTCCTGCTGCACACGCTGCACACTCTCAAACTGGTTGGTGTCAAACAGTCCCTGCCTATTTTGGTCTCAGTGTATATGAAGCAACAGTGTAGATATTAAATCATTATCAGTAGGACTACAGTAATGTAAAGGCTCTCTGGGGGGGACTGTTGTTCTCTTTTTAGGGTGGATGCTGTAAGGCATACAACCTTGTGAAAAGGTACTCGCGGTCTGCACACGTTGTCATTGAGGTTAATATCAACTGTGAAACGTTTACTGGATGCCTTTGATTTAGTCAGTGGACAGAGTGTGTGAGGGTGATAAACAGGTGATGAATTCAACCCACCCACTGGTGCATGAAGGTAAATGTTTCAAGCACACCTAGGAGACTAGGAGGAGGAGCATTCTCACCGTTTTCTGAAATATCCTACACCCAACATTTGAGGGTCTAAAACAGTAGACATTTGACGTTTTTGTTTTCTTCGGAACGCTCTTGTCGCTTTTTGGTACATGTTAAGAAATGCCTCAGAAACCTGCGGTCCAAACCAGGTTCACCTGAGAAGGACCTGAAGGAATCAATGGAGTCCGACATAGCTATGCCAATGACGGCTATCATTGACATCTTAGACGGCAGCAATGAGGAAAGGCCCTGACATTGGAGCCTGTTGCCATTCAGGAGTATTGTCTAGCAAAAAAATAGACATTTCTGTCCCAAATATAAATTTTTGTCAGCCACCCAGATGTCATCTCCTGATGGAGTTATGTTTTTTACCCAACCTTCGTCCATCCTTCGGCCTGCTGGAGATCAAGTGCCCAAATGCAAAGAGTTATCTAAACTGTAGCTACATGAAAATGCAGGGCGGCACCTTGGTGGAAATTCAGTGACATTACAGAGTCGAGGAAGCTGGTGAGTTTAGCTAATTATAGGTTTATTATTATTCTGCAGAAAGGATCACACATGGAGTACAATAAAGTCTGCCCCAGTGAGATGCGATGTCTCACTGTGTCCTCTATAGGACAGAAAACGTGTCTTTGCATGTCAGGAACCACTCTGCAAGAATCTACTGAAACTTGTGGTTTTGTCTCTTTCCATAGCGCTTGCAAAAACGTCTGTCAGCACCATAACAGGATAAGGCCACACTTGTTTGTGCTAAAGCAAATACCACTAACGTCTCGGTTCTGCAATGCATTTCCATTACAGCACCTTGAAGCTGAAACAGCAGCACAGCATCAACTTGCAGGTCCAAGGACAGCTGTTAATAACAGAAATGGAGTGTACAGTTGATTTCAGTGATTGGTTATGGAATGCCTTTAAATGTTTTGACTGAGTTATTGTGATGCAGCGATTATTCACAAAGTATTCTACAGTGAAGTGCTATGTATTCCTTCATGTAAGCCAGGTAATAAAGTATTCCTATAAGAAGACCATTGGCAGAGTATAGAATGTCTGTCTTAAAACAAGACATAAGAACTCATTGGGGGGAACCTTCAAGCGGGCGTCTCACTGACGTCTTCTTCGCGCATCTGGGTGTTCTTTGATAGATAGGCAGGTCGGTAAACCTTGCAGGGGATGAGGTCTTCAACCGGAAAGCCCTTGTCCACCATGATGGCCATGTCTGGAGTCAGGAGTGGGATTATGCCAGACTTTGAAAAATATTTCACAGTACACCCAGCGTACAAAGCTGACACAAAGGTAACGGGTCCGTGTGGCGCTATACCCATCATGCCCTTGAATGTGGAGTGTGATTTGGCGGTTGAACACACGTCACTCTGTAGACGTAGGGAGGAGGGTGTTTGGCAGTAGATCTCTGTACAGTCGAGCACCGCCTGTGTGCCGGGGTATCTTGCAAACTCGGGTGGCAAGTAAGCTTTGACTGCTGCTGGTGGTTTCCACACGCGTACTGAACCCAGTAAGCTGTATAGGAAGTTAGCCCAGGTCATGATAATTCTGATAGCTGTTGTGCGATGGATACCAAACCTGTCGGCTAGATCTCTCAGCTGCAGGCCCATAGACAGGTGCATCAGAAATAAGAACAGCTCATCTATCGAAACTGTGCATTGACTTTTAATGCACAGTTTCTGTGGGAACTATTATAGTACACTTCGATGCAAACAGTGAAGGCACCGTTCCCCTTTTGAGCCTTCTGAGCCCCCCGGCTGCTGGCACAGCAAATTCACTTTTTTGGAAGTGCCTACTACTCACACGGGTACATTTAGTGGGAATGAAGCTGTCCCTTCGGATCTTAGCTAGCCACTGAGCTCGTACCTCAGGACGGACTGGAAATGAATGAAAACTGTTTGCCGAGTTATATTTAGCAGAATTGGCACATTGAGGCACACTGCAGTGCAGTGAGGTAGTTCTTTCTTGGCGTTGACAAGTCAGCCTTCTATCTCTTATCTTTATGACGGACATAGTGTACACGATCTCAAGGCTATCGCTATAGGTCAACACAATAATAAGGCGAGCAACGGCGCCAGCACGGAAGTAGTAATGCACATAGCCGTACACCGGAAGTTGGGGACGCCATCTTGTGCACCGGGCGACTTACGTGATATTTAGAGATTTGTGTGTTTTTTAATTTTGTAGAATTTTTAATTTATTGCGTGTTTTCTGAATTTCTCGATGCGTGCAACAAATGTGTTCTGACATTTTGTGCTTTCGCTTGTGTTTCTACTATTTGCAGTGCATGTGCCCCTAGCGGCCACTATAACAATACCATTTTTAACTATAAAGGCTGCATATTACACTGTGCAGCAGCCACACAGAACACTGACTAAATGAAACAGCTGTGTCATGTTGGCCTTCTGTGAAATGCTCCTCATCAACGTCTCCACTCGTTTTTTTTTATAGATAATTATCGATAAATTATGCTTTTCTCATAATTACAAGATGTTTTCTCAGAACTATGAGATATTTTCTCTGAATTGTAAGATACTTATCTCATTCATTCTGAAAAATCGGGCAGCATTACATTTTTCAGGTGAATGCAATACGCTTCGATAATGAATTAACCTGTTTTCATTTTATAACATATTAGTGAATATGTAAATCATTTTTAGAGTTTACCCACCTGAGAACAATGTTTTGGCAATTTCTCCACTTCCCCACTTAACCTAAACCAGAATGAAATATCTCAAGTCAATGCAAGTGTAGAACATCATCTATAGGATTAACTGTGTTATAGCATGTAAAATATTATTTCAGGATTAATTCTATATTTTTAGTGAATATGAAATAATGAAATAAATAAATGAAAATGTCTGTTTTTAATGAACTTACTGCACATCTTTTCCAGTCCTGTACATATCAACGCTGTTCTTTACTTGTTTCCCCACAGACTCCAGCCATTTCACTCCAGATAGCAGCTAGTCTCCCAATCAACAACTACGTCAATAACGCCTTCAGAAATTCTTTCTTTTACCAGGTACGGTTATCTCTTTTCTGTGAAAGTGTAATTTGATATTTATTTGGCATTCGCCACTCCCACTTAAGTCAATTTTGAGTATATTGTATTTCTTGGATCATAGATTTAAAAAAAAGACTTTTAATGCACAGTTTCTGTGGGAACTATTATAGTACATATCGATGCAAACTAGTGATGTCCTCCAATTCAACCCTTTACGGTTTTGTGACCAAACAGTTGAGTACAGTGGGGCTCTTTAAGTTGGCTGAAACTATATCGTGCATCGTGGAGTTTTATAGTAAATGCATGCAAGATGGTAGTCCAGTATGGCATCCAGATGCTGGCCTGCTCAGATTTTTGGGCTGTCATTGGTGTTTAATGTTGATGACAAGTAAATAAATATCTGTGGTATAAACCAAGTATTTGTGTGTGGTTGGGTGTTTGTGTGTGTGTGTGTGTGTGTGTGTATTTGAGTGTGTGTGCAATCCTTTTTTTCATAAATTAATTATGCATCTGGATGTGTTGGCAATGCTTGCACAATTGTAGTATGTTATTGAGAAGAGCTCTCAGATGTGTATGTATCACTGGCCTCTTGGCAGGAGGCAGAGGAGACATTGTTTGTGCGTCGCCAGAGACTCCAGTCAGTTGGAGGCTTCTCTCTGCTCCTGCTTCACTGTCTATCCCATGTCACTCTCGGAGACATGAGCTCTGACTCCAGCCCTGCCTTCCAGAGGCTTCTCTTCAAGGTACTAGACACCCTTCGTGTCCATGAATCCTCAAAGGTTTTTGGGGAAATGGCTGCGAGAGCTGTTTTAATTGTGTGATTTTGAAAATTAACCCCCAAATGAGGCTGAACTTTGAATTTCCAATAGTGTCCACTCGTTTCACATACCAGTTTAGTGCAATGCATTTTTTGGGTGCACAGCATGTAGGTTTCACTATGAAGTGTGTTTGTTGAATTTTGTTTCTCAGGTGCTGCAGGCTTGTCTGGGCGAGCTGTTTCAGGCCAGACTGGGTGTGTTCCCCTCTGGACAGGAAGACACATTGAGTGCGTGGTTCTCAGGCCAAGGGGGCCCTCCGTGGGACTTACATGGGACTCTGGCAGTCTCTCATCCTGCCTCCCTGCTTGACAGGCTACACAGACCTAGCAGAGGGTTGCTTTCCCAAGATGTAAGGACTTTACATTTTCTCTAGTTATGGTCATCAGCTATCGGAAGTTTTACAAGCCTGCCAGTTGTGATTTTCATTTCTTCTTTGTGAGTTGGCTTTTGAGATTGTTCAGGTAAAAAGCATAATTCTGCATTCTTTATTTTATTAGTTTGATTTAGTAATGTGCAAGAGAGCCAAGGTATTATTTGTGAGTGAGTCACAGGACCTATCTTTCATGTATATTGCGTGTGCACGTGTGTGTTTGTGTTTGTGTGATTATGACAACAGGAAGTTGAGGTGCTTCAGAAGAAGCACAGAGAGACATCCATTTTGTCCCGTGTTGAAGGACTGCTGAAGGAGAAGAGCTCTGAAGCCACAGACAAAGACCCGATGGGGTAAATATAGATACCTTGAGGCTTTCCCAAGTTTCTGCACTCATATTAGTGTAGAACTTGAGTTGACATGTCCATGGTAGCTGATTTCAGTGGTAGGAAGTTAAGGCACAGCAACATATTGGACTTCTGTCTCCAGCCAGTGAAAAGCCTCGGGGTACATTTCAGTGCGCCCCACCCCCATAATGCACGCTGCTGCATTCTTTTGGAAAAAAGGGAGGGGGAAGTTCCTCTATGTGAGATATCCTTGCTGTTGCTTCTGAAAGTTAGAATGCCTATTTTGACGTGTTTAAATCATCAAATTATTATTTGTGTGTGTATGTACTGCATGTATGGATTGAGTGTTGACAGTCGGGGACATAAATGAAGTTCAGCAGAGAGTTGTGGTAATTTGGGACACTGCGCTTTTGTAATGAATGTTTTTGGTAGAAGCAGAAACTAACCAAACTTGCCTGAAAATTGTATATATGATATCACACTGGAAATATGCTGCTGGTGAGAGCCCATGTTCAACTCTTCAGTTGTTGGTTTGGTTCCTGTATTACCAGTTTTTTTTGGTCATAGTTTGTTTTTTACTTTGTTTAATTGATTTTGGGCAGCATCAGTGTTTTCATTTTGGTTAGTTGAATTACTTTTATTTTTCTTTCATCATTGATCACACAAACAAAACATTATAGATGATATATTGGTATTTATTTATTGCAACAAAACAGAAAAACCAGCAATAGCTTTCTCCTCAGACAAGTTGTACATTGTTGTCATTCAACACCAACTGCACAAGCGTTGGTCTGCAACTGCATTCCTGGGGGTTTATTGGGGCTTGGTCAGGGGATGTACACACACACACACACAGCTGGTTCTCATCAGTGATCCTGTGTGTGTAGAGAAGGAGTCCATGGTTACACAATATTTGCAGAGCAAAAAAAAGAAAGGAAAAGGCAGCTTGGGTTAAAAAAAAGTTGTCGTCCGTACTCATGCAGTGGCTCTGATGGCGATGATAATGATGATCAAAATTATTCCACAGACAAGTCCGATGATGTTCAGGGTCTTCGCTGTCCTTGATGCATCCTCAGCTATAGCTGCTTCACCAACAGCGTTAGCATTTTGTGCCTTTGAAAATAAATGGTTTTAATCAGTTTTCATTGCAGTTTGCTTGACAACAAATATTCTATGACTAGAAATTTCATTATATCAACTGTAATCAAAACAAATCGAATCTGTTATGAAGAGAAACCCTAGAGCTGCTCTATGCAATTAAATGGATATGAACTTTTCAAGCTTTTACAATTCAGTGACTCATGTTCACTGTAAAGCTAAGATTTATGAGCAGGAAAACGTATCCATATCATGTAAAATCAACCTGGCCGCTTACAAAATGCTCACAAAGTCAGTCTCACATACATCGTTAGCGGAGCAGCCCCCAAATATTTCCTTTCTGTCACCATCCACACGGTCTCTTTTGCATTAAGCTTTGGAGGGTAATTGTTTGTGCATAAATCTAGACTAAAATGTCAACAATCACAGGAATTACACGGCAATTCTGTTTTTATAGTGGATTTTACTTTTAAGTGTAGCTTGCTATTTACTAAACAGTATTGCAAAGCGCTCAAACTTATATGTATGGTTCTTGATTTTCGAGCCTCTCTCTGTGCACAAAGTGTGTCACAATGCAGGAGCGGATAGCAGCAGATGAAGATCAGAAAAGCATCTAGGAGACTGTAGTTTGGTAATCAGGAATGATAACCTACCCTGCAGGAGCAGACAATAGCAGCAATCCCTAGAGGCAGACAGCAGCACAAAGTGTTGAAGATGGACCATCCTAGGTAAGATGGGGCAACAACACGGGACTGGCCTCCTTCCATAGTGGCTCCTGGTCTCAGTTCAAATGGACAGTAGTTATATTGAAGTTTGTCGGCCAATGTCTGGACCCAATAAGTGGTGGGGGTTGGGAGTCACAAGCTTTTATTCTTTATGGGTGTGGTTTAAGCAAAAGCAAGGGGGTTGTATAAGGGTGAGGAAAGTGAAGAAAGACAGAATATGTGGGGAGAACAGTACCTCTTTGGGCATCATATAACTTTGATTTGATTGGCTGGAGTAGCGAGGGAGGAGAGGCCAGAAAGAAACCTCTCATATTTCAGGTTTGCATCTCTCAATGGAAGTCTTTTCTCCATTTGATTGGGCAGCCTCCTTTTTGCATTCTATTTAACACATATAATAACTGAAGTCACATTGCACTTGGTAAATTGTGAAGCATGAGAATCCAATTCTAATAGATGTTTCGGATCATGGCAGTCATCGATGCTTCCTGCGCAACATGTTATCATTCGGGATGGTTATGGTGGGTGTATACTGACAGCCAGCTGTGAGGCAGTGATGCTCATTCACCTGGTTGCCGTTGGCAAGAAATCCATTGGGTTCTGGAAAGATTCCCATTTTACACCTTGTGTCCAATAATATTTCAAGCCAATCCTATCTTTTCAGGTCAAATTCTGAATCCAAGACGTCTTCTTAATCCGCACTAACTGCCCATAAAGAGGAAGAAGGAGAAGAAGAAGAGGAGCAACCTGTACATATCCTAAAATGACCAAGAGATAACAGTAGGATCACAGTGGGATCACCTCGTGTTTTGTGTGGCATTGGCCCACAGTTTATGAACCGTTTGTTTACGTGTACCATGTATACATGTGCTGTCTCGCAATAAAGATCATTGCACGGACATTGCGTGTATCAGTCCAGCTGTCACACATGCAGGTCTCCTCAATAATAATTCCCCAAAACAGGAAACATTCATATAAATTACAAATTCATGTCCAGCTTTGCAGTGCAGTGCAGTGTTGTGTTCATGTTCTGTAGATGGTCACAGGGGGACGATCTGATGCCATGAGTGGATTTATTGTGCGAAGACAGATAAAGTCAAGAGCATTTCATGAATGAAAGCATTGTGCTGTCAGTATCTGTCTTCCCATGAGGCGCGACACCATGACATTCAGAGCGGTTGGAGTCTGGCATTTCAAAAGTCTGTCTTTTTGATCCATCACAGAAATAGCCTCATACATTCCATTCTGCTTACATCTGTATTATATGCTGCAGTTTAGCAGCCTTCATTGTCTCTTCACCATGGGATCTTAGGAAGGAGCAGGAAGCCCCCAACACCCGTCACCATCCAGGGGATGGAGGTAGAGATGGTGCACTCATACAGGTTCCTAGGAGTGCAGATCAACAACAAACTGGACTGGTCGGACAACACTGAGGAGGCTCAGGTCCTTCAATGTGTGTAACAGGATGCTGCAGATGTTCTACCAGTCTGTAGTAGCCAGTACACTCTTCTTCGCTGTGGCGTGCTGGAGAGGCGGCATCAAGACAGGGGAGGCCAACAGGCTGAACAAACTGGTGAAGAAGGCCAGCTCTGTTGTGGGAGTCAAACTGGACAGTCTGGAGGAAGTGGCAGAGAGGAGGATGAGGGGGAAGATCAATACCATCCTGGAGAACCATCCTGGAGAACCATCCTGGAGAACCCCTCTCATCCTCTCCATGATGAGCTGAGGCTGATGAGGAGAACCTTCAGCCACAGGCTCATCCTACCACGAAGCAGGACGGAGCGCCTTAGGCGTTCCTTTGTGCCTGCAGCCATCGGACTGTTCAACACGGTCAACAAGTGACCAGTGCTGTAACACCAGAATTTCCCCTAGGGGATCAATAAAGTGCATCTAATCTAATCTAATATTTTGAAGGCATTTATGAATGACAGTTGTCTT
>OMOT01081151.1:0-13672 GCA_900312575.1 Acanthochaenus luetkenii
GCACGCCAGATGGACATGTGTTTATCTGTCTGTTTGCTACATTAGTCCGTTCTGTGAGGATGAAGGTGATAATCAGTCAGAGAGCCTTGGCTGGTTCTGAGCCAAACTGATGTACCACACAGCTCCTCTGGCAGGGGCCTCGTTCCCTTTCATTAACATGTGGTAAGGCGGGCCACTATGTAGGTTGCGCGCCAGATACGGGATAAAAGCTGACCGCCAATGATGTCGTCATTGTCACCTACATTGCCAGTACATTTGAGCTATTGTCTGTCTGTCTCTGTCTGTAATTAGAATCAGGATCGTGTGTCTTTTCTCTCGGCCATGACTTCATGCAATGGCGGTGCCTTTAATTATGAATACACAGTAGAAATCACGGCGCTTCACAAGCAGCCTCGCACAACCTCCCAAAAAAAGGCCCATAAACGGTGAACAATTAAAAAAAAGACATCTGGGATGCTTCATCAGTCTGCAGACTTTTTCCCAAGAGACACATGATCGGAGGTCTGCCGATTGCCATGTGACAGATACAGTTACTGTCAATCAACTGCGTTCTGCCGCTTCTGACCGGCCATCTACATACTGTACATAATAAAGCCAGCGTCATTCTGGTTTTCTGAAAATGACTGGGACAAACAGACGGGTCTTGCCTACTTGGTTTTCTTTTGGTCTGTCTAGCTGTGCAAAATAAAATCATCATCATCATCATCATCTCTCTCTCTCTTGATCTGTTTCTCTCTCTTTCTCCCCCCCTCTAACGTTAAGCAAGGATAGCCTGGTCCAACCGTGTCCTTCCGCGTCCCCGCTGACGAGGTGAGAGTGATGTAATAGACTGTGTTCTGTGCTGCTGACAGACATGAAGGGAAAACCACTGGTATCTCTGGCGCCGGCGCCCTTACAGAGACACGCTGGCCAGGCTATCCTAGTGTGGCCGTCATCACCCTGTTGACGGGGGGGGGTCAGCCAACCTGGGCTGAGACTTACTGTAGATTGGGTTTCCAGCCATCTCTGGTCTATTTGAGAGGGCAGGTGAGCTCTCTCTTTCACAGCGTTCACCAAGTTCTCCACCGCTGGACCAGCCTTGGTAGGCCGAGGCAAATCCTGTCACGTACTTAACTTACACGGGAGGGGCGTGAGGTGCAGCACGGAAGGGGAATGGGATTGTGGAGTTCTGTTGTCGCTGTTACACTCTCATGGACCTCCCCTGTACTGGTATGACCTTTCTGTCAGTAGTCCTGGTTTTACTAGAGCCACGAAGAGTAACCCACCCAACTGAACCTGGTTCTAGGGGTCAGGGTTGTGACAGCTCTAGGCCAATAGCCAGAGCTGGGTAAGTCTTGTAAAAATGTTTTACTAGAGTCTTTTACAACACTGAAATTACTTTGTCAGTGTAACTACGGTGTTTTCTTACCCTGTCTGCTGTGGCCTGCACGATAATGATGACCTTAACACGACAGGGCAGTGGTTATGAGGGCAGGGAAGACTTCTCGGGTCATGGGACCTGAGTAGGCAGACGTCTGGCCAGTCTGAGGGAATATTTAGTGCTATATATATATGATTTATTTAACCTTATTCAACCAGCCAGTCCTGTCAAGATTGAACGTATTTGGAATAACCAATAAAAAGCAGTTGATGTCACATAGAGTTAAGAGAAAAGCTTCAATCTGCTTTCTGCCTGCACTTTTCCCAGAGGTCATTGAAAGAGTTGTTTCCACATAAGACCATTTCAGACAGAACGGGTCTATCTCACGCAATGTCCAACTCAACTCAGGAGCGTTTGCTACATGAAGACAGATCCAGTACAGTAGAAAGGTTATACTGTTTTTACAGAGGTGACAGGAGCAGCCCTCTTTGCCGTTCCCACAAAACGGGCACGGGTCCGTCTTCACTTGGCCTATTTTTCTTGGAAGTGAGTCCCCATCCCGTGTTCATCTCTGGGTGGGTGCTGGAAATCTGGTGGTCTGTCCACAGTCCAACACACACCCCATTTTACTCTCCGCTTTTCCACTCCAGTTGAGATGTGCTTCTCCTTCAGTGTTCCAGCAGGCTCATTACCTGACTCACCAACTCCCTCAGCCGTCCAAAAGCCCCATCTCTGCTTTCCTCATCTGAAGTGAAATACCAATGTACAGGCAGTTCTAGCCTCCCCGCCCTCTCCAGCTTTGTTTTCCTAACTGCTATGTGAGACACATGCGGCGCAACTGTTTCTCACCATCTGTTCGCATGTTCAGCCGTCGCATTCTTCTTCTGGCCCCGTGTTACTTGGCCTGGAACGGCGAAAGGGTGGTCGGAACATGGCGAGGGGAAAACAATCAATTAGATAGTGCTAATGAGCATGGCGTCATGAATAATTACGCCGCGCATTCCTGCGTTTCAGCGGTTCTAAATAAATCGCACTGCTCGATGCCAGAAATCAGTGTCCAGCTTGCCTTGTTGAAAGAGCTTCTCGTGTTGTTTCCTGCTGCCAGTGGATTACCGCAGGTGCCGTTCCTGTGCCTGGTCAGAGCTTTGGGGACTAGCCGTCCCGTGAAGTCCACTTCTCCAGATGTACTTGATCATGTCCGTTATGGCCTCTCACCCCGCTCATCTGCTCTCCAGCCTACATAGGCGGGGTCCAGCGATGCAGCCTGTCCCGTGAGCCGAACGTTGCATTGTGCCTGTGTGTCCGCTCAGCGAGAATTGAAACGCCCGTCATGCGATGCAGACTGTCGTGCTCGCATCTGTGAAAACAACCCGCTTATTTGTTCTTTTTGCTGAAGTCTCCAAATCCACAACGAGTGTGCACTTTGGCATATATCATGCATATACTGCAGGTCTAATAGTTCAATCAGAATCAGAATCAGTTAATAAATGTACTGCATGGTGCTCAAGAGTGTTCACAGAGTACATACTAAAACACATAGTTTCAATACTTTCAAAACCTGTTGGATAAACTGAAAAAATACATTTGTCGTCAAGATAAAATCAAGGCCGTTATTCTTAGTTCTTGAAAAGGTTTCACCCAACAACAATCCCATTCCCTTCTTTGACGTATATTGCAAAGGGACTGGGCAAGAAATACCCGCAGTACTTCTTGAAAGAAATACTATGGATGGTAGACCGTAAATATCCCTCCATGTACGTACATTCAGCGTTTCAGAGGTGTAGAATACATTCTATGGTAGTAGCAAGTGGACCTATCGTGCCGCTCAAAGTTTTTTAAATGAAAAACATATTTTTAGCCATCCATTTAGTCACACCAACATTGACCTTAGCCTCAGTGACCTTGGGGTCAGCGTCCTGGGGGGAAAATGTGGCAAGATGGAACAAAACTCTGATGGATGGTTTGGAATGCGCATGGAGAGACCGACTTACCAGTCCTTATCTCGCTTTGTCCCGCCTTTAGACCCTGCCCTCGTGTCCTCCACTAAACAGGATAAGCTAATGTTACCCTGCTCTAAGCTATCATTTGGCTCTTTAACGTCTCGATTTCAATACCCGTCTATGCTCATGCAGTATTTATTTTTTGAAAGGCCAGATTGAGCAAACGGTTAGTTGAACTTGACTTGTATGGATTCCTATAAGTTCCCTGCTTTTTGTTTTTACTGGAACAATGTGCTAAGTCCCGTCCAAAGAAAAGATTCACAATTTGAAAGACCCTAGCCGCTCAGCCATTATGTATTCCACATGGATTTGGTAACCTGCGAATTATGGATTGTGGTGTCTTGCTTTTCCCAGAATGACTCATTGAATTCTTCCACGGCTTTGTGATGTGTTTTTACCATTATTCTGCATCACGTTGACACCAAGGAATGGAAGCCATTTAAACCGCTGTCACATAACACTTGGCATTGAATGGCCACCTAAGCGCAGTCATTATAGCACGTGATCTGCAGGAATTGCCTCTGTATATTTTACTCAAACAGCTAAATAGAGACGTCAAATAGTCATCTCTATTATTGAGTCAGTGGCACCCACATCTCTTGTTTTGATGTGCAGCAATGCCTCCAAGCTACAGTAGCCCGTAACCATATACTTAAGTGCTATTCACTCCTGCCGAAAACAGCAGGGAATTTGACCCGTGGGCATGTTCGTCACTCCATCCACTTCCTTCGGTGTCCTCTGATGAATATCCAAACAGTCGAGTTTAGAAGCAGACCTGGGCAAGTGTTGACTGGTGCTCTTCTAAATTTCCTCTCACGAAAGGAAAGCTGTGGTAAGGAAACTCCTGCATTGTCTTAGGGAAGCTGGTGTGTTGAAAGATTGAGCAAAAGTCCATAAACACATTTTTCACTGTGCAGCAGCAATGGCATTCAAATGTTTCAACAAAAAAAAGCCAGAGGGTTTGGATTACTGGCACCCTTGGGTCATATTTGGGGAAATAAAACAAATTATAATGGAGGGTTCAGCTTAGGTTCGTGTCAAGAAAGTTGCGGAATATTTATTGTTTTGTTTTCATTTTGCTTCTGTTACCCAATACAGTTTTGATGATAGATTTTTTACGTTCTGTTAGTTTCTTTTTCTTTTGAAAGTGAGATATTTTAACAAGCCCTTTTCATAAAGTTTTTTTTATTTTAACGTTTTATTTTAAAGTTTTCTCATTTCTCATCTACATGAAATAAGTAGACGATTTGTCATCATACTAAAGGGGGATAGTAACTCGAGATTTGAGGATGATCTGAAAGCTGTTTCTTCCATCAGACCTGCACTCTCTCTGCAGTGGCCACTGCGGCCAATTCTTTTTCAAACGATTTCAAACTGAATTGTCACTGGATCGTAATACAATGAAATACATTTAAATTCCGTAGCGCAGCAGGATGAGGTCATGTAAATGTGACAACAATGGCTACATCACATTGATCACATGATCACCCCAATGTATGCTCTAGTCACTTTCTATGTACATTGATTGTACATCACCACAATTTAGTGTACATATCCATCTGTACTTTATATTTATAATATTTAATACTCTTACTGTCAATATCCCCCATCTTTTATGGCTCTGGAATTGCTGCTAATGTTTGACTGTGTATATATATTTGTCCACTCTTGCCATTAGTTGTGATCCTTTTAGTATATATTTTTTCATTTTCGGTTTAATTAGAATTAGAATTTTTATTTGTTTATATTTTCATGCCTACTACGTAGTTGTTGCTTGCCATGTCCTACAAATGTCACTGCTCAGAATTACCTTGTGTTATACTGTGCAGATAGATAAAACACTTTGACTTGGATCTGTATCACAACATTCTGCATCTAAAACATGCTATTTTCCTATGGCATATTATTGCAGCCTTCACATTTCATACAGAAACCTGCACATACTGTGCTGCAGTAAGCATCACACAGGGACATGCACGGAATTATTCAAATCCGGTTTCAGCCTCCCCGTCATGTAAACTATGCCAACATAATGTTTCATTTACTTTGCCAACGACTGGCTCCAGTGTTCGTAAGGCTGTCTTTGATGGACATTCCCCCATCAGTTAAGTGAGAGAAAAACAGCACAGGAAGTTTTTATGTCCCTCTTAACCCTCCATGGTTGTGTGATTAGCCCCTCTGGATAAGCACAGACTCTCTCTGCATACATGGGGGGAAAGAGAACCAATACTGGGGGCTTAATTGTCCATTAAATGGGGAACAACTGGAGGACCCAATGCCTGCGTTTTAAGATGTATTTAGCCAAACAAACGAATAAAGAAACAATGGCATTCCAGGTATTCATGTCCATTTTATCAATAGAGTAGACTATGGCAGACCAAGTCAACATGTATTGTTTCCAGAAGTTCAGAAAATAAAGAATGTATTGAAGTGTTCATATTGAACATGTCTTTTACTAGCTATTGCTATAACTCTGGTCTCAATCTGTGTCCAGGTCCCTCCCGCCCTCTAACCGTGCCCTGCTAACCACCATTCCCCCCAACATGCCCCTAGTTTGTTCAGCCCTCCAGAGCACACACATGTCCTGCTTTTCCAGATGAGGAAATGTTGGAGGCAAGGGAGCCGGATCTATCTCGTTTCTGCCAGGCCACGAGACGGCCGCTGGGCCTTGTTCCTTATGAGCCTGCTGGGTGTGCAAAACGGGCTTACAGCACTGCTGTGATATCCATTCAGTCTTCTTACGTCCCTCTTTGTGTCCTGCGTGGACCATAGGCCCAGTTAATAAGTCTGTCGTCACGCAAACACAGATGTTAGATAAGCTCACTGTGTCTTCTGTGAGGACGCCTCTTGAAATAACATCTCACCATCGGATCTCTTGGTCTCCGATAGCCAATCCTCGTAAAGTCAGCGGTCTCAAGCTCTCAAACATCTACTGACATATGGTATTTTCATTAGGGTGTTGCAGTGTACACATGTGAGCATTTCACAATCTGCAGTTCAGTTGAAAACGTAAGTATAGCACTAGGTGCGCTCATCACTCAAAGCTTTGTTGATGACTGAGTGATTGAGATGTTTAGGAACAGAGAGGTTCTCTGTATCCTCTTCCTTCTCAGTTTCCATCTCTCAATTCCTATTTATCTGTCCCGGTGATTCCCCCTTGTTTTTCCACCGGGGCAGGTGGAAGTCTTTAATCTTCTGCCTGTTAGGACTGCCTCCTCTACCCGAGCAGAGCCCAGTAATTTTCCCATTACAGTAATTGTGGTATCTGTTGGTCCATCCTAGCCCATTACAGTAATGTGATCCCAGCGCAGGACGGCATGGCAGCCGGCTCCACTTCCCCTGATTAGAGCTGCTGGAGATGGGCCAGACCAGGAGGTAGTGGCGGTGGGAGAGTAGATGGAGGGATGATGGATTATCGTGTCCCCTGCGGTTACCACTGTGGTAACCAGCCACCCTTAACCGCTCTCCGGGGACTGAGGAATAAGGGAAATTAAGAGTTAAATTCCAAAGTGAGGTACAGACCATTTGAAAAAGTGAACACTACTGCTTCAAAATGATTAATAGCAAAGATTTAAAATAATGTATGGTATAGTTTTTGAAGGACAGTAGGTAATGTATGCCCTTGGCTGACAAAATTATCATTTTACAGATTGGATTCTCGATATTTCAGCTTGGAGTCACATTGAGGCAGTGGAGTTACACAGCAGAGGTCTGAGTCACATAACGACGTCACACATAAAGATACTAAATATACAAAAAGACTACATTCAGTCATGGTAAGATTTAAAATCAGACTGTATACATGTTTCAGGTTAACCAGGACATCTAGCGCCCCGTTTCTGTGTTCAGATCAAGTGCTGTGACTTTGTGCCAGCAAAGTGGTAATTTCAGATTTTTTCCCGCCTGTTCAATATAAAACGGTTGGTGCGGTGCAATTTTTGTATAAAAAAATATGCTTGCGCCTCAGCCTACTCAAATCACAGACACTGGTTATTTAATCTGAGGCCATGGTTCTCAGCAGGAAACCGGTTGATTGCCTACTATTGTCCTTACCCCAAGTGAAGGAGTTCAAGTATCTCTGGGTCTTGTTCGCGAGTGAGGGGCCAATGGAGCGTGAGATGGGCCGGAGAATCTGAGCAGCTGGAGTGCTTTACCGCACCGCTGTGATGCGATCTACCGATCGATCTTTGTTCCTACTCTCACCTATGGCCATGAAGGTGGGTCATGACCGAAAGAACGAGATCGCTGATACAAGCGGCTGAAATGGGTTTTCTCAGGAGGGAGGCTGGCGTCTCCCTTAGGGATGAAGTGAGAAGCTCAGTCATCCGTTAAGAGACTCGGAGTTGAGCCGCTGCTCCTTTGCGTAGAAGGGAGCCAGTTGAGGTGGTTCGGGCATCTTGTAAGGACGCCACCTGGTGGCCTCCCTAGGGAGGTTTTCCAGGCACGTCCAGCTGGGAGGAGACCACGGGGCAGACCGAGGACTAGGTGGAGGGATTATATCTCCACGCTGGCCTGGGAAAGCCTTGGGATCCCCCAGTCAGAGCTGGTTAATGTGGCCAGGGAAAGGGAAGTTTGGGGGTCCTTGCTGGAGCTGCTACCTCCGCGACCCGACTTTGGATAAGCGGTTGAAGACGGATGGATGGATGGATGGATGGATGGATGGACCTCTGCATCGAGGTATTGGTCTATTGGAAATAGGAAGAGTAGGAATTTTCGTATTATATGAACTACTTCCTTTTGTGCTTGATCGGGGGCAAAGTCTGAAAATAGCAGTAGTCTTACTGTAGATATGATTCAGAACTGACAGGATGGGAAACTCGACTCGTTCTAGGAACAGTATAATGCCTCCGTCTAACGTAGTAATGATTCACCTAAGATAAATGATGATTTATATTACAGGGTCAAATAGATGATTTACAACTGAATGATTAACCACAGCAGGGATGAGACAAGGAGACAGCCCAATTACAGTAACAGCTCACTAAATAACTTCCCATGGTGCACTGCTCTCCCCAGCTCTCTCCACCTGTGCTCCTCTTACTGTGAATATGATACGTCAGCCTTCAGCCACACAGTTAGCAAGCGTCACATCTCCCAGGCTGCTCTATTGAATACGGTGTACTGTGTATTAACGGGCATAATTTACTACGAGCTCTGCTGTCTCAGTCTCCCTCGGGGTTCAGTTCAGACACCATATGGAGTGAAGTATAAACAGCAGAAACGTGCCTGCCTGTCTCTAAGAAGTGAATGGCCCCTACTGATCAGCTCATAAAGCCAAGGTGTCGTGGACAGAGTTCGAAGTTCAGGTCAGAGGCGAGAGAGGGGAGAACATTCAGCCTTTGTGTCCTACGCCAGTGACCCACAATTCCCCTGCGTGCCAGGTTTGCCCCTCGTTGACTGACACAGCTGCCTCACTTCCATAACTAAGTGTTACTGATCCCACTGGAGGATTGGTATGTGGAAAACCTGAAATGGAAATCGTAGACTGTTTTGTTTTACGCTACAAGGCCTCATGGCATTCATGTGCTGTGACCACAAAGAGGATGTGAAGTAAGTCTGCCATTGGATCAATGTACCAATCAAAAAGGGTAGCCCAAAAGATCTGCTGCACCGCATCGCGTGAGCTACATTTGTATGTTGTTTTGCAATTTGCGAATGTCAAAATTATATATTTTTTAACAGATCACGCAAGTTGAGGCAGATGAATCTGCTGATATGTCGCTGCTCATATGAATTTGGACAAGGGATCCATCGATTAGGTTTTTTGGGGTCGATTCTGATTACTGATTTTTAACAGCTCCGTACATCCTCCACTGACCTAAACTGAACGTAGCACGGTCGAGGGGGCGTGGCCAAGGTCTGATGCTTTGGGATTAATTAATCTGGACTGCAGTGGTTTGTATGGCTTTCCCGCTTGGCCTCGCTCCCCCTCCACTGACGTCCGCTCCAAAACCACAATTCCCCCCCAAAAACGTTTCGAAGGGCTGGTGTTCATGTTCACACTGTGGAGCATCATGCTTCTGGAATGAGAATGTTTGAATGTTTGAGGTTTTTCAACCCGCGCCAAGCTTTTCTTTCTCCCACTTATTCAAAGCTTTTTGGGTTTCAAATTGCTCCATTTTCAACGTTTTTCACAAACGATCTTCATTGCTGTTTTAGATCCTGTCAAAATGACAAAAATCACTTTGACAGAATGTATGACGGCATTGCAAGATTGTGTTTGTTTCTTGGGGCTAATTAGTTGGTGGGTAGGTTTTATGGTTTTGATTTATATGCTATGGTGAAAAGGTATTGCTACAGTGTGTGTTTCACAGTGTAGCCTACAGCTATAGAGTGTACAGTATGTGCTTAAGAGTCTTTCACAATGGCCTTCATCCAAAACAATAACAAATGTGCGGGGAAATTAGACAGCAATTGCATTTTTCAGCCAGTGGATATAGGGCTTGTTCACCTTAACCTACTTGCGTGCACGTGCGTACATGCGTGCATGCACCTGAACAGCTCGCAGTCTCAGTCATTGGCCAAACACTGAAGGATCTTCAAAAAAGAGGAGAGTGGGGCCGCCCTTTGATGCAGTTGAGAAAGAACGGCCGATTAAATCAATGGGCAGCTCTGTTACATGAAGTTCTGCTATTTCCATGGTAATCCGGTGAAATCCCTCCCGGAAACGGGTCGATACCTCTCGACACCGTCCAAACAGCCAGACCTGCTTGGAGCCTAAACCCAGTATGCCACGTTGATTTAAGCATATAAATCAGAACCATCAACACTTGTCAATCTGTCTGGCATGTGGACAAAGTAGTTTATATAGCTCTGTAATGCAATGCAGGATGTATGAGAACCACATGTGTGGCTCATAAACACGATACCAAGCAGGTCACGGATGAAGCATGCGTGGCCATCCTCGCCAGACAAAACATTTGTCCTGTAATAATGGATTATGTAACTAGGCATCGTGTTTAAACTAAATGCATATACTGTACATTGCTGTACTATTGTCAGCCAGTAGATGGTTGCTAACCCATTGCCAGCTCTAGAGTCAATGGTGTTGCAGTGCTAGACAGGACATGCTACCAATGCTAGCACAAAAGTGATAACGGATAGAAAACGTTGGCCACAAGTTAAGCTGCAACTGACTTGTATTCACTGTCAAACAGGCCACCGTTGGTCAGCACTGGCCAAACTCTCAAACTCTCTAAAACTGCTCGAGGAGCTGTTGATGTGAAACAGCTAAAGGCTATCTGTCTTTCAAAAATGTTGAAGAAACACAATACTAGCATAATATTAGTATGATGGGGCTAGGAGGTCAAGAGGCTCTTGTTAGTGATGTGTTATTTTGTGTCATGATGGCGGATGATCTTCAAGGCCTCAGCTTGTTATGAAGATGATTCCTTTACCTCATCAGATACCGCGCTATCAGACATGGCGTGCTATCAGACATGGCGCGCTGCCATCAAAATATGTAGAGATGCTTTACAAAGACCAGGGGCCACTTAAAGATGAACTTACACAGCTGTTGTCGGTTGTCTCTGGTTTTCATCTTCTGCTCATCCTTATCTCTTGGTCTCTTTCTTCATCTTTGCCTGGTGCTCTCTCTCTCTTTTTCTCTCAGAAACAGTCAAACATACAACATACAGTGTTATTATTTCTAGAGCCTTGTGCAACCCCCCCCCACCTAAGTCCTCTCTATCCACACATTTCTGCTGATGCAGGTTTGTGCCACAAGGACTTCAACATCTGTTTTACTTTCTGCAGGGAACAGACCCCCATCCCCCCATCCTAACAGCTTGATCCTTTGATTATGTCGCGGGGAGAAAGCCCATGAAAATGTTCTTAGTTTTTGCTCGAGGGCACAAGTGGGGCTTAATTAAGACCATCAAGAGGTTTAGATCAGTAAGTGTGTGAGAACATTTTCCAGACTGGGGTTATACATGATAACCTCCGCCCTCGAAGATAGGAGCGGAGGTTATGTTTTCACCCCTGTTTGTTTGTCTGTCTGTCTGTACGCAAGATATCTCCAAATGTTATGGACGGATTTGGATGAAACTTGGTGGACAGATAGGTTATGGGACATGGACCGGATGCGGTAGGACAAAAGGGACATGGTCCCATGGCGTGGCGGAGGTATGCGATCTACCGAGTGCCCTCTAGTTGGTTTAGTGTTTGTTTATATATCTCAGCATCGGCGCCCCTTGCCATTATTGGATATTACAGTGGATTTTCTGCTTTCTATTGAATTCTTAGTTATAGTTTGTTATTGATGTTAATGTGATTGCTGTGGTTCATTGCCATTTGTAAACCGTTAAAAACGTGTGTAATTGTGGGTCAAAATAAAGCCTGCTGAAGGAAGTGAACATTTTCAAAAGACATTCATTGTTTTCTCCTTCTGACTATCTATCACTCACTAATGCTATTACTGTATTGTGTGTTAACTTGGACCAACATCTTACTGCTTGTAGCTCTCCAGGAGTGTCATTTCTTCCCAGCCCATGGTTTCCCACAGTGAGGTGATGGACAAGAGCTGCAGGGACAGAGAGCAGACATGACGTGTCTGAGAGGAATGTCCTCATCTTGGAGAAGCTATGTCTCCCTTGTAACATTAGTTCCTTAGATAGTAAAGCAATGTTAATGAGCAGCAAAACAAGGAAAAGGCACCGGATCGCAGTTTTTGATCAGGCTGTCTTGACATTTGTTAAATTACTTTAGAGACTGCAGCTTTATACAGCTGTGGGAAATTGCTCACTGTGCAAAACCTGAATTTTAATTGAGAAGTAGACACTTGATGATCCCATATGGGCTTCTGTGAAGTATAAATCAAGTTATCAGACATATGATGGTGATCGTAACTGGCTTGTTAAGATAGCTGTGACTTAGCTGGGGCTGCATTTATAATTAAGAATGATTTGCTTTCTCATATTTTCATTTCTAGCTGAGATAGCCAGCTGCATTTACCCCTCGGAAATCTAATGACACCATTAAGCAGAACGCAAGCAACCGATCAATCACAAATCCAAACCTAGGGGTTATATGTCTCGGGTTGTGAGATCACCATGTGAAATTGGACTGAGTGCATGTTCTCATCCGATGGGATCCTTGTGGCCTGATTGAAATCGAAGATGGCTGTATCACCACATGTGGACTTCATCTACGAGAGAGATCAAGCTATTGTGTTACCGAGCCCCATTAAACAGACTTCTTGTTGACATAATTTCCGACCTGTTTGACCTCCTGCCCCTCAGCAGGATGTGAGGATGAAAGTGCAAAGCAACCCATTATTCAAATCAAAAGCTTTGTCTCCCGGTGCTTCCTGTGAGCATGTCCATATGTCTTTGTGGATCCCCGGGTCCCGGGAATGCTGGTATGTTGGAATTTTTAGTGCGACACCAGATATGTTCCCTCGGTGCCATTCCTCAGGGCAACAGAGTGTGACCATAGTGCCCTGTGTGCTGATGACGCGTCTGGCACTGCTGTTAAGGAGAGTGTAAAGGGTTGAGCCTCTAAAGGGCTGACAGACACAGATGCATTTATAAAGGTGCTTGGGAGGAGTGGGGTTTAATCTGCGTGAGCAATCCTATATCTGTGGGAAAAGTCCAGAGGCCGTCTGAAACGTGGTCATTGTTGCTTAAATCCCCGAGGTTTGTGTTTTAAGTGCTGCCTTTGCAATCTTTAGCTACCCTGCTGCTTTGGGCCCCTGTAGGTCATTGCTGTATGAATAGTCCCTGTCTCTGCTGCTTGGGGTAATGTTAAAGTTGATTTGCCTGCCTGCTGCTCAAGTGCGCCATCTGTGTTAGTCTAATTGGTCTCAGCCCCACCTCTTGTACAGTGGAATTCCCATTTGTGTTTGGAATGAACTCAGTCAGTTCCCAAGTTAGAGTATAATCAATAGGCCACAATACCAGTCTTTCAGTGCTGACTCACTTTCTCCCAAACTGACCAAGAGCTGCATTCATAACCCCTAGAAGGAGTTCTTCCATCGCAATATTCATCAACAACACCCACCCCTGGGCAGGGCATGACGAATGGCGCCTTACCACCTCACATAGCCTAAGTTAAAAGACTCTCCTGTACCGACATCCAGTGACAGGAAACAAGCTCACGAGAGAGAGAGGTAAAACAATGGCAGGCACTATGGGGCACCGCCACATTTTGAAGTAGTAGAATGGAATTTGTACCAGCCCTCTAGAGCTTTGAGAGGCAATGGCCCCCATAAGTGGTTTTCCACTATTAGTAATGCCATCAGTGAGTGGTCTTTTCACAGCATGTTAAGGTTTTTCCAAAGTGCCACCATAGGAATGATTAGGGACCACTGTTG
>OMOT01081151.1:18515-31455 GCA_900312575.1 Acanthochaenus luetkenii
ATGTTAACTGATTCCAACAGTTCTACTATCCAGAGCAAAGCCAAATGTGCATCATGAACTGTCCAGACTTAAGACTCACAGATGGGGGTAACATAAAAGAATTGTACACCGAGGGAAATTCACTAAAGTGACCGCTCTGTCTCTGCAGGGTCATCTCCGACAGCTGACCTTCCTGATGGGGGACCCAGGCGCGGCCCGGCAACACTGCAGCCACCACCCGCCCCGGTGTGGTGAGACCGCTTCCAAGCCTCCTCGCTCCCCACGCACCAACAACGTCCTGGAGGTGAGTAAGGAGGGAAGGAAACGGATAAAGAAAGAAAGAAACAAACGAATTACAGGAAAGAAGGGAGTTGACACCAGAGTTTAGGAAAAATTCTGGTCATTTTCGCAAGCCAAGTTAACTCTTTATAGTGCCCTTCTATTGAAGTGCAATTGACATATTACTTGTGTACACATTGTCACAGTGAAAGGCATCGGCATGTAGCTGAGGTGTGGTAAAAGTGTTTGAGGTGAGTCTCCCAGACACCCAGACTCCCGGAGTTAATACTTTGATAGCAGAGCCTGTTATATTGTACGCAGCATAATAAAATACAACGGAGGTGGAGGATCAAAAAAATGGCACTGACTCCTGTGGTTTTGATCCAGTCTGGTGAATTTAATGACTGTGAGTGTTTGGTTTGATTAGATTGCACTTTATTGATCCCCTGGGGGAAATTCAGGTGGCACAGCAGCAATTGGCAGAACAATACCAGAAATAGGGAAGGTAAGAAAATACAGGTATAGTAAGTAAGTACAGAGGATAATATAAATAATAGGCTATACAAAAACCTAAACTATAAAAGGTAGTGCCTAGTGGTGTTGAGCATTAGTCCTGTGCAATAAATTGACTCGAGATTTAGTCCCAAGTATATAGTCCAGAGATGTGTAATCTCCATGTGCAACATAGTCAAGACCAGGTTTTAGTGCAGGTTGGTGGGAAGGGGGGCAGGGGTCTAAGGGTCCAGGGTCCAGTTATTGTGCGGTTGGGGTGTGGGTGGGCTGGGAGGAGGAGGGGATGGTCACAGCTGACTGGCACAGGGATCGCTGGTCGTGTTGACCCAGTTGTACAGTCCGATGGCCGCCAGCACAAAGGAACGCCTAAGGCGCTCCGTCCTGCAACATGACAGGATGAGCTTCCTGCTGCTTCAACAGTCCACCACCAGCTCCTTGGTCTTCCCAGTGTTGAGCTGGAGGTGGTTGTTGTTGCACCAAGCTCTCTGCCAGGTCTCTGTATTCCTCCTCATTGTCCTCCATAATGCAGCTGACAATGGAGGAGTCATCAGAGAACTTTAGGCGGCACGTTTTGGTGTTGAAGTGGAAGTCCGAGGTGTAGAGGGTGAATAGAAATGGTGCCGGTACGGTTCCTTGGGGTGCGCCGGTGTTACTCATCACCACGTCTGACAGGCAGCCCTGCAGAGGTGGATGTGCTTGTTCATTGGTTTAGGCCTGAACTGTGTTTTATACTAAAAATGTATTTAGAAAATGTCCCTTCTGTTTCCACCCAGGAGCTACTTCTGTCCTCAAATGACCTGGAAGACTTGCTGGGGAAAGCCAAGGACGACTCTTTCTTGGACTTCGGAAAGACTGTGAGTAGGACAGTATGGCGAAACATCGAAGTACATCGAAGTCAAAGTTTAGGTCGTCAAAACAAACAAAGCAAACATGCAGTTGCCTAGTTCCACAGCTGTGTTCCGGGTACGGTCCACATAGTAGGAGATGGGGAGTTGAGTGTGGCCGGCTGACCAAGGTGGCTGGATCCAGCTGTGGGCCGGCAGGCAGCTAGAGTCATGTACACCGACCGCTGGTCTGGTTTCACCGGCTTCATTTCTCATCCGTCTGTCTACAAAACCACCAGTCCAGTGTTTTTGTTTTTGATGCAGGCCCGCCTGTCATTAATTAGCGCTGTGGGAATAGAGCCTCAGGCGTCAGAGGCCCCAACCAGCCATCCGACTTCTTGTCCTTGGCTGACTGAACCACTTTGTGTGTGCATTTGCACATTTGTGTATGTGCGTGTGTGTGTGTGTGTGTGCGTGTGTGTGTGTGTGTGTGTGTGTGCGTGCCTGACCTGTCTGCCTTCTGGTCCATCAGTCTGCATCTGTTCAGTGGCCTCTGTTGTGGCCTGTGAAAGGGTGCATGTGAAAGTTGGAGGCACGTTTTGATTAATTACACCTCATGTTGATGTCGATGAATATTTGAGAGCCATTACCTGACCAATTCATCTTCCGTCCATTATGTGCCTCAATTATACCAGCTTGGGCATTCATGTCATCAGACATAGGCAATGGTGTGATATTGGTTTGCAATTTTTCACAGTTCACCATAATTACTCATTTGTTGTGGCGCCACATATTTCTCAGACCAAACGTAATATGCCTCCTGAAAGGCAGAGGGTTGTTTACATTGACACTTATAACAGTAACCATATTTTTGGCATCCACACTTTTTTGAAATGGAAACACTGAAATGAAGGAAAATCAAAGCTGGGTTTATTTACATTTTCATCTCATCAATGCTAAAAATGCCTGAAATCACCACAGAGGGCCTGGTTCTCTTTACAGTATAGTGTATAGCCAAAAGATGAAAACACATCAGAACATACCATGACATCCCATGTTCCATCTCATGCCAACCCCACCTGGCACCAGGTCGATTCAGCAGGATGGCACTTGGATGCCGACGTGATGTAGAACACCTACGCCTCTCCCGCAGTTTTGTGTTGCAGAGAATGTATGCAGGGACATAATGTACGAGACCTCTCTTTCTAGAAGTCTCGTTTAGCGGGCCGTCTCTTTCTCATGTTTTCTCTCCCTCTCGCTGTATCTCTGTCCCTATGTGTCTGTCCCTCTCTCTCTCTTTGTCTCTCTCTCTGTCTGTGCTTTCTGTTTGCCTGCAGCCTCTTTCTCATTAGATCCCCCACAGACCAGACCCGTAGAGGTACAGCAGTCCTGTCTCTGGGTCTCCTCGGAATAAAAAACACTACCACATTAACGCGATCTGTTTCTCTTTTGCTAAGGTCTGCTGCTCTGTTCTTTGAAGCGTAACATTTCTGATTGTGGGGCCACGTTGTTGTGGTTTCCTGACTTTGATGCATGTGCTGTCTGGGGCCGCTGGCTCCCTTGACAGGTGCTCTCCCCAACGTGCACTAAGATATTAAACACTCCTGGAGGTCAGAGACCTTAGCTAAATGCATAATTGCAAAGCCAGACCAATGAACTTCAAAATAAGTTGATGGTTTTGAACCCTCATGACCTACACTTCTCTATATTAGTCAGAAGTAGATTGATACGTCCTTTTGCGTTGGAATTTAGGGTTTGAATTTTTCTTCACTTTGAATATTTACTCAGAATGTTGCAGAATTGTTGTACGTTAGTTTTCGACGGTGCTTTTTCACGCTTGCTAAGCGAGAATCTTGCGGAGCGAGCATGAGCATGCATGCGTTTGAGTTGAACGTCTCCCCCCCCTTCGAGGCAGACTGATTTGAGTCCAGTGGGCTGGAGGGTGTTTGGTTTTATAAATAGTTTGCACACCACTAACGCTCGGCCCCTACAGATACTGTCAGAGAGACGCAGACACACGCCTGTAGTTGTAATGTTCCCTGTTCCTTGTCCTTTCACAACCAAGTGTGTGTTTCCACTCCAATCTCTGGAGAGGCCTCTTTTATAAAACTTGTCAAACAATGGCTTTCACCTGGCAAGCTGAGACTTGGAAAAAAAATACAAAAAAGAAATCCATCACTTTGACACTTTTCCATGACTGTTAATCCACTGTGGTTCATATCGTGTTTTCTGTAAAGACAAGCTTGGTATTTCTTATTAAGGTGCTTTACCCTTGCTGCCATTTTCATGCGGCGCCTCGTGTTGTTAAATGTGAATATGAAGTCCGGTGTCGTACGTCTGAGGTTCAGGCCAGGATTTTGGATTGACAACTGAAAGAGTTTTTGTAACCAGACGATGTTCTGCCTGGTGTTGATGTTATAGGATGTTTCTGACACTGTAATTGCCCTGGTGACATTTTTTATTTTGCATACATGTAAGTCAAATAAGTATAATTTGGAGTTGTGACAGACAGCGTTGTGTTTTCCTTTTCTAGGGCTATTGGCCCTCCGTGTCTACGGTATATTTGACAAGCCCTTGGGATCAGACTTGTCTTATCTCGATTACAAGGAAAAACATTGAGAACCAGACTAAGACTTAAGGTATAAAGGGTGTAGTTTATTTAAGGTCGGTAGTTGGTCAGTAACAGTTGTTCAGGGCTTCTTTCAGGCTGTAGTTTGGAGCACTGCACAGATCATACTCAATTCAGCAGGACCAATCCCAGTACAGTTAAACACGCATCAGGAATTAACGTGCAAGATGACATTGATACTGTAAATAACAAGTTACAGTACACGCTTGACAGCTGTGAGCATCTTGGGAAATAATGTAACTGTAAGTGTTTTTCTACATGGATACAGCGCTAATCTTTTTTTAGCAACACCACTTATCGAGACGACAAAGGGTTTGGAGTTGAAAGATGTTACAAGTCATCTGTTTGCCGTCTTGGATAACATCACGGCTACTGAGAGACCAGATTGATGCAGTAGGTCAGGCATTGAGAACAACATCGTGTAATGATAAGGTCATTTGTTGTAATGTATTTGTAATGTAATGATTACAGTATTTGAAATAAGACACATTTATGTCTTTAAATAAAATGCATTTTAATAAGTGATTGTGCGTTTTAGGTGAGAAGATTTGGAGAGGTTGTAACACGTTTAGCATTGTATACACTATTTTATTTAGAATCTTGCAATATATTCTTAATCTTTTGCTTGGAGTTTGTATTATGTCCAACTTTAACACTGTAGTGATGAAGATGTAATGTATTAATTTGATGTATCAATTACCACAAGTTTCAGACAGGTGTAGTTCAAGGACCTATGAAAACCCTACTGTCTCTCAGTGACATCAGCACATATAGATGCTTGCCCCTCTTGTAAAAAATAAAAACATAGCATCCCTTTGAGAATATCTTGTCAAGAATATGCTCAGGTATCATTTAGCCCAGGTCTGATATGGTTTTGGGTGAATCCTGGGTCTTACCAACAAACCTCACGTCCCCTTTTTTGACCCATTATTCAGTTTATTCCGTTCAATTCTCTGTTGTTCCCCTCCAAATATTGCTGCCTTGGTGCCACACACAGAGCGAGCATGTGGTTGCCAAGCAGACACATGTGCCAGGTTTCCTAGCAACAAAGGCAAGGCGGAGCAGGCAGACCTGCTGATAGACCTCCTCAACTCTCAGACACGAGGCGTCTCTAATAATATGCCGCAGCCAGCCAGCAAGCTGTAGCAAGGCCCTCCAGTAGATGAGTGACCCCCGTGTCACGTTTTTATTCCTGATGTTTTCTGCAAATGTGCAAAACATTAACCCTGTAGAACTTTGCTCCAAGGTGCTGGGTCTGGATCGGCTGAAAAGATAGTTGCAGTACGGATGGCAGGCCATTCCTACTGTATCTGTTGGCTGTTCTTGCGTCCGCAGCTCTATGATGGCGTGATTAAATGGGTGTCGGTGCTTTACGATCGCGTCAGAGCCAGAGAGCAGTAAATAATTTGAGGCAGACAAGGACACTGTGATATACTGTAATACTCATTATCTGTACTGCTCCACCCTTTGCTATAGCACCGACGGATAGCCAGATAAACTCTTCTCACATATGTAGCAACTTTATACTTATTCAGTTCTCTTTGAAATGCATTGGCTGGTGCTACGGTTGAATGCCACTCGAATGCCTTCACAATATGCGTTCCACGTTTCTGTCCTGTATGGAGTTGAGCAAGCTATTTGTAAAAGAACAACACACGCCGACGCTTCAGCGTCTCAAGAAACACTTTCAGGTCTGTACTTCCGACTCGCTGGGATCCCCTCGGCAGAGCCGTGGGCATTGCAGGAAGTTGAGACGCAACGACACAAAAATGTCCGAGCAAACTCACCAAGCATCAGAGGGTGGGAGGCTCATTTCTCTCGTTTCCCAGGACTGTACTCTGTACCAGTGTGGTGGGATGGATCCTGGAGCGAACGGAAAAACAATATTTTTTTTCTTCTGGGGTTTCCTGCGAGCGTCTAAGACCAAGTAAAGGGCACGTACCACTGTGAGCAAATAAAAACACGAAAGAGCGAGGAGTTGTACTTTGTTTTAGCTGTGAAAGAGGCGTGTGCTCTCCTTCCCACCTGGATGACACGCCTATGTTTATTAAAAACCAGGACGGTTCTGCTCATTGTCAACCTCTCGTTTTATACCCCTGGCTATCGGTTGAGCGGCAACTATTTTAGCAGCTTGGCAAACATTAGTGGTTGACGATTCATAACTGGTTCCAATGTGAAATGAGGTAATTACAGAAGAGCCAGCAGGCCTTCAACTCGTGGAGGATGATGGGAAGTGGGAGGCTGAAGGAGGGGAGGAGGAGAGAGGATGTGGACGGGAGAGGATGGAAAGGAAGAAGGGGAGGAGGCCTTGCCCCAGTTTATTTGTTTTTCATCAGCAAGCAGCCCAGCACCCTGTCATCAACGTCTTTGGCCCCAACACGTTCAAACGTATCATTTTCTCCTCTCCGACTGTAGTTTAGTATACGGTATCTATGCTATGAAGATAAATCAGTTGTAAATGCAAGGTGATGGAGAGTTGTCATAAGAATGCTACGTCAGCAGCTTACCCGCACTTTCCCTCGTCACCTCTCACCCTTAGTCTTCGTCTCTCCAAGAGGACAGACATCCACACACACTGCAGGTCCCACTCGTAAACGTTCAATTAGGGTGACTTGCTCAGTGCAGAGGGAGGAGATCTCTGGGAGCCATTATGTGGCGGCGAGGACCAAGACGTGGCCGGGGGAAGTTGTTTAGAAATCAAAAGAGATCGTTGATATCGGCCACACATCTGCCCTGCAGTCTTACAGCTACCACAGAGGGTCTGTTCACCCCAAATCAACCTCCCTCGGTCATGTGGCTGTTCATACGAGGCCACCTCTCCTTTGTTGCTAATAGACATGAAGTAATCCTTCCTGTGTCGGGGGAACAGCCCCGCTGCCTTGGTCTTTGACTCGGGAGTGAACGCTGGAGGCGGCTTCCTCTCCGTCTTGCCCTCGTCGTGTAAATCAAGCCAACCTCAGGGAATCTGTGACTATTTCAACCCCCAGTGTTCTCTCTCAACTGTGGTTCTTTTATTGAGCCGTGCATTGGGCGACGTATTCCCGCTTCCAGAGCGCGTAATCTGTGTGGCTTTTCCCCTCCTCTAATTCCCAGCCACACATTTCTTGAGGTCTTGGATTGTGTGCAGACCCTCTCTCACCAAAGGCCGTTCGTGTCGTGGAGGATTCCCTCACATCTTCATTCCCCCCTTTTTCTTCATTCCGCTTCCAGCGCTTCACTCAGCAGCTGGAAGGATTACGGAGCGTCATTCACTCCCATCAGATTTATCGTTTCCCACGATGTTGCGGTCACCGTGTTGCGCCAACCCTCGGTCTAGTTTGGTTAGATGGGGTCTGAGGAGCGGATGTTCGTTCGCGGATGATTTAGTGCGTTTGGAGCGTTTGTAGCATGCCATGACTTTCTGTGGGTGAGAGTGATGTACTTTATGTGTTCTATTGAACATTAGAAGATTTGTTTTGTCTGTGATGTTTGTGAAATATAAATTCTGCCAGTCTTTCTCTCTCGTCAGTTTCACATGTTCTCTTCATCTCGCTCTTTCTCACTCTCTCACACTGTAACGGTTTACAGGGGGGCCGCCCCGGGGCCAATGGGCTGGGCTAAGGCGTGCGCTACATTTGTGTGGTTCTCCCGACATACGGCAGAATGTATGTATTGTTTATACAAAACGGAAGGTGGGTGCTAGCGGAAGGTGTGTGTGGGTGTGTCTGCCGTGAGTCGGATCAGCCTGCCCTCTGAAAGTCTGCCTGTTGGTACAATGTGAACATACTGGAAATGCAGACAGACCTGTGTCTCCTGCAGTCATGCACTACCGTGTTGGATGGTACTTAGCGCTGGGATGCCTGCTGTTGGATTTAGGTGGATTGCGTGTGCTGGGCCAAAGGCTGCTGAAAGGAAAGGTACTGTATGGGTGTAGCATTTCCATTGCATTGATTTTTGATGTACATGCTTTAAGGTAAAGTAGGCTTCGACTTGCGTACATCGATTGATGTTGTGTCTCCATGCCGTATACTGTACATATACAATTTACATGGACATGGTTACTTGTTTACTGCTTGCAGTCCACATACTGGCAAGTCTGAGTCATATTGATGGTCATATGTATGTTTCAATTGTCATCACACTGTAAATAGGAGCAGTATCTGTACACATAGTGTGATGATGCTTTCATTGAATTCAGTGTCATTGCATTTATGATGCACAGGGCTGAGAATGTTTTTTTTTTCTCAGCATGTTTAATATTTTTGTGATTAACACAGTCTTAAGTATTTGTCTTGAATACTGGCTGTGGATTTGAGGTTTTATGGTTTACTATGGTTTTCAGTTTTTAAAACAACCATAACAAGGCCTCTTGTTGTGTTATGGTGGTGATACACTGGGCACATTTAGGGCAATGTAACTGTATAATGCTCCCAGAAATACACATTGATGTGACATTTTGTGACTGGGTCAAAAGTTACTCGAGTGCCTCCTGGCAGCAACATATTCCCATGTGATTAAAGCAACATTGTTGAGTCAGCTCCTTGGGCACTGTTGTCAGAGTTGAGCTATCTTGACATTTAACTACCTGGACATTTTAGAGGAAATATTCATCTGTGTTTTTGAAATGTATAAAAATTCACATCATGTCGCATTTCTTTTCCAAAATGTATATATATACATTTTCAGCTATTGTGGAAGCCCACCTTTATGTATATAATGTACGTATAAAGTGGAACTTCTGAAATGTCTACATCTGTAGCTTTTTGTAATGGAACCCTTATGGTTAGTATGCATGATGTGGAAGTAGTGTTTGTTTGTAGACTCAGTAGAGGATAGACCTGACCCTGACTCAAACGGTTCTAAGTGGGGACTTGTGTCAGCCTACACCCTCAAGGGATTGTCAAAACCACCTATACTTGAGGCTGAGTTATAGTTGTGTGTCGAAGTGTCGCAGTAGCTACACTGGTCTCCCGCAGGGCTGCGTGCCGAGTCCCCTTCTCTATTGCCATTTGGTGGCACATGCTATATGTTTCTGGCATATGGCTCCAATGTTTGTTGTGTCCTTTTCATTTGTTACATTTTATTAATCATAGAACATGAATAGCTGTTCTAATTATTATACTTGCACCAACCTCTGTAATACATATCTATTGTACTTGTCCTTGTTCCTGAAAGATCGTATCTTTCTTTCTGTGATCATGTGTTTTTCCAGGCTGCTTGCAAGACCCAGCCAGTCTGAGAGATCCTGCATACATGTGTCTTGACTAGATTTACGGACCTTGCCATTTGATTAGCCCTTTGGGGGAGCAAACGTGTGTGCGTGTGTGTGTGTGTGAGTGTGTGTGTGTGTGTGTGGGGGGGCACTCTAGCCTGCAGCGGTTGTGTCAGGCTGTTAGGCCTCTGTAGTTTTCTCAATGCGTACAGCCTGTAACATAGGAACTGTCAACTGTACATGTCCAGGTGTGCTCAGCTGACATCTGCCATACTTTTACTTAATAATAAAGTTACTGTATTTTCCCACAGATATTTGTTGAGAGTTGCAGACAAAAAAGGTCAGAGTAATGATCTTTGTTTTCCATCAGCATCAGTGGAATATGCTCACGAATACTTTGGTTATGTCGATACCCTGGTAAATCAGTACTTTAAATGTACTTTATTATCAATTGCACATGATAAATACCGTCCTATTTCTGTAGTGCTGTGAAATATCCCATCTTTGAAATATCATCCTCTCTAAGTTGGGCTACTGTGGCCGGTGGTCGTTTACACTTATACCAAGTTTGAAACAGGAGTTTGGTCTTATCTCTGTATTACCCAGACAGCATCTGTATAGTGGGTATTTTTACATCCATACTAATAGTCTCATCCTATCTTGATTGAGGCAATACTACAATTACGGCAACAGTCAACTAGTTGAACAACTTAGCCTGATTTCATTCAAGTGTTTCATTCACATGTCATATAGGTCAGATATGCAGCTGACCTGGATGAGGCAGCGGTGCATTTGTTTGCACACCTGGCCACATGGCGCATCAGCTAACACAGACAATAATGCCACTTGCATCAAGGTAATCTATAAGTGCATCAACACATACTAATAATCTGGCAACACGCCCTGACGTTTTTCATCTGAGATAAGGATGGCCGCAGGCTGGATGCCATTAGGTGACATCCTCTGAGTAAACGAACCCGGCAGTCATAAATCCATGTAAACCCGGGTTACTGTTGGGAAATCATGGTACTTCAAATCATGTAAAAACTTGAATTGAACTATCAACAAAAAACGACTTTTCACAAAATAAGAAAATAATAGTTATTTCCTCGTTGACATACGTCCGGTTTTAACAGGTTTCAGGGGCCCACGGGTTGTAAAACTCATAAAACACACGACAGCTTTCGATTCAAGTGAGAAAAAGTAAACAAGTAAATCAGAGTTATTAGATTTTCCTCTGGCAGCAGCATTAAGGAAGCATCGGGGAAGCCTGTCTCTTCATCAGCCTCCAGCCATCCCTACTGACAGAGGGTGAACCATATGACACCCTGACTGTCATTCGCCTATAGATTGGGGTGGGAACACATCTTATTGTGCTGACTTGACACTTTTGCATCGTGCCTCCCCTGCACATCGCTCCAGACAGTGCAACTGTTGTTCAGATACAAAGGCACACACACACACACAATACACACAGTGTGCCTGTTTGCTTGAGCCTGCTACTACAGAACCTCTAGAAAGATGGGGTGTATAAACAGTGTCTTGGCACACAATATAAAGACTTAAAGAAAGACTTACTGACAACATTAGAGTTGTGTCTTACAGGCTATCTATTCAGATGCATAGTATGCGTAGTCTGCTCTATAGATTCTCTTTAAAGCCGCTACCAGTGGAATTTGAAACTCGATGACTTTGGCGGACCCTTGAGTCCCTTAGCGGTAGTGTTTTACATCACTGCCGCAAAGAGACATCGCTACCTGTCACCCCTCTGCAGAGAGAAGACAAACATATATACAGAAGAGGTCATGTGAAACTGTCACGATGCAAAGTGAATAATGGAACTGGAATAAGCGCGTGTAAGGCGACAAGTTATTTTTCCCGCGCGCCCCAAGTTCACGTCAGTCAGTCTATCAGGCAGTCAAACGGCACCTTCTCACTTCATATTGAGTGATGCTCGCTCGCCCGGTGGTACAGTCTGGCAATGTGTGTGCTTGTAACTGCAGTGGAATTTAGTTTGTCCAATGTTAACTAAACATTTTGGTAGGCAAACATATTATGTCATGATACGGAATGACAGCTACCATACCAGTGTATAGCAATATAGTGTATACATGAACACTTTTACTTTTTCAACCCGTTTAGAGGGAAATCTTATGAAGTTTTGACCTACATTATCTGCTTCAACATCCCTGTTTCTCCCAACTTCCCTGTCATTTCATCTGCATGCTGTCTAATGAAGCAGATATGCCTTAAAAGACAGTGCTGCATGATGAATAACATGGCCTAGGTTGCCATGTTTCATGGACTGTGTTTCTCTGTGGTGAAACAGCAATGTTGTACAACCGCCGGCTCCTGACTGACTGGCCAATGTGTAAGGGAGTAATGGTGCTCCAAGTAAGTTCGGCCTCCTGGTCTGGCGCTCGCAGACCGCATGGGAGATAAGCTGAAGGGACGGTGTTGGCCGTAGGAGATCCAGTGTCGGCTTATCAATGAGGGCTGACTGGCCGACTGTGGCCTGGGCTCAGGGAGACAGAAAGGGTCTTTGTTTTCAGAGTTGGAGCACCGTCCCTGGTCCCTTGTCCTCACTCCCTCCCTGGTCCAGTCAGCCCTCAGCCTTTCGCTGGGTATTACACATTTCAAATTGTATAAATACAAATACTGATTATTTCTATGTAACATTTGGGCATACCATTTGTTTTTGATAATACAATCAGACCATGCTCAATTGATTTTCACAGTAAAAAAAAAAGCCCATAACCTTGTGGGAAAGCTGAGATCCCATTGTAAGAATCCAACAAGCTTTTTAATACTTTACACTAATCGACCTTTTCGTTTCTATAAAATGTACATCGATGCATAAAATCAGCATGGTACAGTTTCATTCCCCATGTTTGATACACACCCCTCTGCCTCTGCCTCTCAGTCCCTCTCTGCTGGTGCAGTGTATCGTCTGAGCTACATTCTGTTTAACTCTCAGGTAGCAAAAGTTATACACAATATTTGATAATGCCAACTTTAGCAATATTTCGCCCATTTTCTACAGGGAGGAAGGTTTCCTGAAATAGCATTTAAACTACGTCACGTTCAATTTAAATAAATGATAATTAGATTGGCTGCAGCAGAGTGGCAGCTCTACTCAGGTGGCTCTTTAGTTGTAGAGAAGCACTACAAATAGAAGTTTTCAGGACATTATTGTTCCAGTTAACATCCCTACTGTGAGTTGATTAACGTTACATGTAATATGTTAATGTACGTCACTGTATTTTTATACATTTTAGATGACATGCAAATTTTTCACCTCGGACACGAGCCTCCAAACTCCAAAACACCCCCTTGTCTCATACCTTTAGCACACACCGTCGTTTTCTTTCCCTCTCCTCCCCTGTTTTCCCTGTCCTCTCCACACTCCCACCTCCCTCTCCCCTCCTCCCCTCCTCCTCTCCTCCCCATGTCCTCTCACGGGGGCAGGCTGCTCTCCACGTGCCTCCCAGCTCCACTTTACTGCTCTCCATTTCGGCCCATTAG
>OMOT01081152.1:0-11066 GCA_900312575.1 Acanthochaenus luetkenii
TTAGGTTAGGTGCCTGGTATACAGGTTTAGATTTGTAACACTCAATGTTTGCGGATTCGTTCGTTCTTTGAATAATGGATCCGTTCTAGCTGGGATATGAGTCACTTTACACCCAGAAAAAAAATACTTTTTACTAATAATGCTACTATTCCTATTGAAGTGTTTAGCTGATGAAAGACTACGTTGTATAGTTGGTCTGACAATGTTGATGAAAAATTTACTATTGTAAGTCGCTTTGGACAAAAGCGTCTGCTAAATGATGCAATGTAATGTAATGTTTGATCTCTCCTCCTGTGATGTGGGAGATGGTTTTCTTTGTAATACTGGGATATGACACTACAAATAATCACTCTACTTAAACCGCAGTCCAAAAAGAGTTTCCCTGTTGAATATTTCATTAAAAAGTATGGTAGTATAATTTCTGCCGACTAAACAATAACATACGTTTGTGTTTATTTCAAGAGGTATTCACATAGTAATTAACTGCTGAATGTTAATCTCTTTTTTGGGGGGGGGGATCCCAGACCCTGCACCCACTGATGATCCACACAAGGTAACGATCCTTTCCATCTGATGCAATACTTCAGAGAATCAGTAAATGAATGACCTGAAATTGGGCTTTTGCTTATCTTTTGAAATATGTGTGTCACTTCCTTACTAGGCTCCATGTCGTAAAATGCTTATCACGGTTATCAAAGGTCTTGATGTCCAATTATTTCAGTCACATAATGATATTTACATGCCCAATTGTGACAAGCGTGGTTTCTTCAGAAAGAAGCAAGTGAGTATGCATAATGTACATCTAAATTAATGTGAGATCATTTCAATCATAGTAACTAGAGCATAGTAACTAGAGGGTTCCACCATGTATTTGTATGTTCTCTTTGTGCAGTGTCGGTCCTCTCAAGGGATGCAGCGTGGCAAGTGCTGGTGTGTGGATAAGAATGGCATGCCAGTGCCTTCATACACTAAACGGGACGGCACCCTGATGTGTGAAAGTGCATGAAGTGTCTCAAGCTGGATCTCAAATGTGAATCGGAAGATGTGGACAAAAGAGCAACAGATTCTAAAGGTGCTGGACACTACTTTGCCTCACACTTATGTCTCCACCACCTGAAAGCAGAATTCCCTTCTTGAAAAGCTTTTTCCAAAGACAGTTGTAACTCGGTCTCCTTGCGCCCTCTACTGAACATAAGTCATACAACTTCTTTAAACTGGGAAAGTGAGGAAATTATGTACTTACGCAACGTTATCTTCATTTCAGCACCCTGGCATCCTTTAACATCTCCTCACATTTGTATATGAAGCTGTGAAATCACCCAGTCAAGTGTCACATCGTAGCATGGCATTCCATTAAGACAACCCATTACATCTGTAGTAACTATAACATGTCCACTGTCCGGTCCATCCTTGTATCTGTATTCAGTCCTACCTTTCCGGCAGGACTGAATATGTCTCACTGGGAGGATGCAAGTCCAGACTTCTCCGGGTCACTTGTGGTGTACCGCAGGGGTCGGTTCTCAGACCCGACCTCTTCATTGTATATGCTTCTCCTTGGTCGTGTCATCAGCAGACATGGGATGTCTTTCCATTGTTAGGCTGATGGCACACAGCTGTACATTAAAACTGCCCCAAGGCCCTCTGCAGCTATGTCATGCCTAACCACTTGTCTTGAGGAGATAAGGGCCTGGATGAGCAACAACTTCCTCCAGTTAAACAGTAACAAAACCGAAGCTCTACTTGTTGGTACCCCACACCAGAGTCAGTTATCTCATCTCACCTTCGACGGTCAGGTCATCCCCCTCTCCTCGTTAGTCACTAATCTGCATGTCAGGTTTGACCCACATCTGACTTTTAATGACCATATAAAACATCTGTGCAAAACCTCCTTCTATCATCTCAAAAACATTTCCAAACTCCTAACCCTGTCAGATGCAGAGAAGCTTGTCCATGCCTTTATCTCTTCAAGACTGGACTACTGCAATGCGCTTTTCATTGGGATCCCTGGAAAGAGCATCCAGAAGATGCAGTATTGGTACATCCAAAATAGTGCAGCCAGGATCCTGATGAGAATTCGTAAACATGAGCACATATCACCGACTCTGTTTTCATTGCACTGGCTCCCTGTCTCATTCAGGATTTACTACCAAATCTTGCAACTAACTCATAAATGCATAAATGGATATGCATCTCCCTAACAACAAGAACCCATTACTCCACAAACCTTCACCCGCACCCTCAGATCTGCCAGCAGCTTGCTCTTCAGGGCCCCCAGTACCAAGCTCCGCACCATGGGGGATCTGGCCTTCTGCTCGGCTGCGCCGCGCCTGTGGAATAGCCTTCCTGATCATTTAAGGGCACCGCAGACCCTCGACTCTTTTAAGACAGGCATAAAAACATTTTTTATTTAGGAAGGCCATGTCGTGTTAAATTTAGTGTTCACTATTAAAGTATTTCGTGTTTGTTTGCTATGTTTTTAACTTTGTAGCACTCTGAGATTGTTGTGAATGAAAATATAAATAAAGTGTATTATTATTAATATTATTATTATCATCTATAGTATTAGCTATACCGTGTATGTGCTATTGCTATACTAGAGCAATTAAAAGTATTATTGGGTCTTTTGTGTGCACTCGCTATACTTAAAGTAGGTTTTGCAGTGTTTTTTAAAATTGTATTTCATTTTTAGATTTTCACATTTTTATTTACTGTAATTCACTCTAATTGTATTACTGTAATTGCTGTATATACTTCACTCTCAATGTCATTCTATTTATGTTCCTTTAAATATGATACTCTATTTATGTTCATATTGATGCAACTCTGAATACATAACTGTCAAATAATGTATCAGTGCTTGCCTGAGAGCAGACCCCAGAGATGTAATGGGAAGAACCTGAAACCTTTATGTTTATACTCCAAATTTTGATGGGGGAATTATTTGTATTTCTATTCTCATTGAATTTAACCTTTATATAACCAGGCAGGTTCAATGTAAATCTTACTTACAAGCATGGAACACAGTGAATACAAGGAGGAAATTCACCTCTTGAACTGGAAGTGATAAAAAAAGGTCAAGAGTGATACAAAATATTAATCACTGACAGAATATAACAAAAACGCTTTTGATAGACTTCAGGGATTGTAATACAGAAACCATATGGTTACCTTTTTTGTAAATAGAATTAACTTTGCTCTGGAAGTAAAGCCATTGACTCCCTTAATCCAACAGTCTTTCTCATATGATCAGGGACTGAGAGAATTAGGACAGGACAGCCCAACTTTTAAGGCTTGTTTGAGTATGTTCTCACCCTACATAAAAGTGCAGTGTTGTGGATGCATGTAGGGTTGGGGAGTAACAGATTACATGTAACAGGAGTACAGTAATCTGATTATAGAATGGCAAAGAATGTTAACTGTAATTGATTACATTTGCTGAAAAAACAGAGATTAAAAATACATGAGGAAAATATGTGCTTATGTGTGCTTATTGAGAGTGGCACGATGGCTCTGTGGTTTACAACTGAGTGCTAACAACCAGTGCTAACAACTGAATCATGAATGAGACATTAATGCATGAATGAATTAATGTGCTTATTGGTTGGATAAATCAGAAATATATTAAGACGTGAATAAGGAATTTTAATAGTGAAATTAATTAGCTACAGCATCTTTAATGTAGCGAGTACTTTTTCAAGAATTTGTACACTAAATGGAGTAGTAAATAAAAAGGTAAAATCTAATTGTTTTCAGAAAATACCACCAGATCCTTTTCTACAGGTCCCCAAGAACACATATGATGATTTTCAAGCATTATTACTGTATCATTTCTTAATAATTGCATTTTGAAATCATACGAGTTGCCCTTTCAGTTTTACATAGGATGGTTTTCAAATGGACATAAAAAGGTTGAATCAAGTTGTTTTCATCACACCATGCACCACACTACACACAAACACATATATTTGCATGTCTTTGACTGCGGGAGGAAACCGGAGCAAACCCACGCGAACACGGGGAGAACATGCAAACACCTTGCCCTTTGTATGTAGGCTACAAGACACAGTCTTAGATCAGCTCTTTTAACTGTCCCTATGTCAGAGGTGATAGAGCCTTTGCAATCAGAGCTCCAACACTATGGAACAACCTCCCCGGTCAGAATACATCAAGCTCCCTCTGTATATGTTTTAGAGGCACTGTTCAAAACTCATTTTTAGAACCTTGCGCTTTACTGTTAATTTATTTTGTCTTATTTGATTGATGTCTATTTGCTTTTATCTGTTTATTTTGTTACATTTGTATTGAAACGTGCTAGATATACATTTTTAAAACACCTGCCATTTAAACTCCTTTCTCACCTCTGGCACTGTTCCATTGTCTTTAAAGCCTGCTGCCATCCTCAAGATGCCTGGCCTGAACTCTGAAAACCCCCAAAACTTCACACCCAAACCTCCCGTTTCTTTCTAAAATACTGGAACGTGCCATCGCCACTTAACTTAAACAATACCTCCATACCAACCAGATATATGAAACATTCCAATCTGGTTTCTGATCCCACCACAGTACAGAAACTGCTTTTCTCAAAGTCACTAACGACCTGCTACTCTGATTTCGGCTCCCTCAACATCTTCCTTTTCCTTGACCTCAGTGCAGCCTTTGACACCATTAACCACTCCATCCTTCTCAGTCGCCTGCAATCCTGCATTGGCATAACCAGTTCAGCACTCTCATGGTTCACATCCTACCTTTCCAATAGATTTCACTATTCACTACAGCCTTTAGGGTCTAAGGCTGGTGGTGATCCACTTCAAGGTCCTCCTCATCACATACAAAGCTCTCAATAATATTGCCCCCTCATACCTAACAAACCTTCTCCATCGCCACACCCCCTCACCCGCCACCTCAGATCAGCTGATGCCAACCTCCTGACCCCCATCACCAGGACCAAGCACCGCACCTTGAGGGACAGAGCATTTGCCACCGTTGCCCCCAACCCTCTGGAACTCCCTCCCTTCACCCATCAGAGACTCAGACTCACTCCCCTCGTTCAAAAACGGAATAAAAACCCACCTTTTCAAAAAGGCAGACAACATCGACTCCCACTGCCTCTCCAGATCTTAATGTGACTTTTTACCCTCAATTATCATCATTTAGCTTCACTCCTTATCAAACCTTCCTTTCCACTGTAATTTTGATTTTATATACTGTAATTTTGATTGTATGTATTTTTTTTATTTTTTATTGTATGTGATTTTAATGTAAAGTGTCTTTGAGTACTGTGAAAAGCACTATACAAATAAAATGTCTTATTATTATTATAAATATCGTTTACTGTTATTATTATTACTATTATATATTTTCACATCATACATTTACACATGACCGAGAAAACACACAAAGACTAACGCATTCTATTATCTCGAATTAATTTAATGTGTTAATAAATGAAATGGGCAAAATGGAAAATATGATGAATCCAGTTGCTACACCCTAGTTGCAGCTTTCTGATTGTAATGCTGATACCGTTTGAAGGATGCCGGTTATGCTCTGATGAGTACACTGCCTGTGTTGATTATATTATCATTATTGCACCGGATAAGCCATAGACAGCGACGCAAAACGTCCAAACGTCTCGACGGCAAAGAGCGCCAGGCTGCACTGCGGGGCGGACTTCAGCCTACTTTACATAGACTACAACAAACACGGGTCTGTTCGGCATCTGAATCACCTCCAGTGCGCCAAGTCCGCGACAGCATTTGGTCTTGTTGTTTTCTCATTGAGACTAGACTCTTCGTTAAAGGTCCATACAAACCACAAGCTCGCCTAACCTGCGGAAGTGCGATGGCTTCTCCCAATACCACCTCGAACCCTCTCAATGCTCTGACGCCACAAAGGAAGACGAAGAAGAAACATTTTGTGCAGCAGAAAGTGGAGGTTTTCCGAGCGAGTGACCCCGCGCGGAGCGTGCTAATGTGGGGAGTCAATCATTCGGTAGGTGTGTAACGTGTGTGTAACGTGTGTGTGTGTGTGTAACTAACATCTGTGTTGACTCTACGTCCTCCACCTGCAGATGAACGAGCTGAGCCAGGTGTCTGTCCCCGTCATGCTGCTTCCAGACGACTTCAGAGCCAACACCAAGATCAAAGTCAACAACCACCTGTTCAACAAGTACAGTGCTCAACACTGTTGTTGTGTCTGTTGTGTTCCTTCACCCAGGAGACGTTTCTGTGGGGCTTAAGGTGTATTGGTCTGCGTTAGCTTAACTATCACAGTGTGTTTACTACTATTACTTCTATTACTACTAGTACTACAACAACTACTACTACTACATTACATGACATTACAGCATTTAGGAGACGCTTTTATCCAAAGCGACTTACATGTCACACCGTTGGCGGAGGCAGCCATGCAAGGTACCAACCTGCTCAACGGGAGCAATTTGGGGTTAAGTGTCTTGCTCAAGGACACTACGACAGATTTTTTTCCCGGGAGGAGCTGGACTCGAACCGCCGACCTTGCAGTTGCGGGGCGGGAACTCTACCTCCTGAGCTACTGCCGCCCATCACACCATGCACCACACTACACACAAACACATATATTTATATTTGCATGTCTTTTTTTTTGACTGTGGGAGGAAACCGGAGCACCCGGAGGAAACCCACGCGAACATGGGGAGAACATGCAAACTCCACACAGAAAGGGCCAGGCTACTAGTACTGCTACTACTACTACTGCTACTACTACTGCTACTACTGCTACTGCTACTGCTACTACTACTAATAATAATAATAATAATAGTAGTGCTAGTCATTAAACAAGTCAAATAGATACAAAAATAACAATTGCAGTTGAACTACAGTGTAACTATGATAGTATCGGGCTATGTTAGAAATATATTCTAATACATTGTGTACCCCACACCGGAATGTAACACCGGAATATTATTAGGTACCAAGCAAACATGACAGAAAACAGCTAAGTAGATTGATGCCTATTGAAAGCAACGTGAAAACTTAGTGGAGCTCACAGAGGAGAAGTGTCAGTCAGAGGGAGAGTTGGACAGAGCACGTTACAATATAAATGCTGTACCATCATTTGTGGATTCTATGTTATACATTGCGTCTGTTGTGAGGTCCAGTTTCTATGCAGATGGAATCTACCAAAAATCTAAATGATCTTTCAATAATCCTTTAATCCATTCAGGAATCCAGGCCCTGGTAAAGGACTTATAGACAGAGGTGGGAAGAACAATAACATATAATAATATTTTCTCAAGTAGAAGTGTTGCCTTAGTGAAAGTAGTTGTAAACCTACGTGCGTTGGAAAGTAAAGATGTAAAGTAGCTCACTAAAAGTACTCAATCAGTACTAGATATTATAAATATGTTGAACATGATCCGTGACCCAATTTTCAATATATATCATGCAAAACACTTCAATAGCAAATTTGACCCTAACTTTGCCTTTAAACACATTCACTATACACATTTGAGTAGCATTCCTAAAAAAAATATACTAGTAACAAGCATTAAATAAATGAATACGTTTTGTAATTGGTTACTGCCTACTTCTACATAGATTTTAATCTTGAAAGAGGATATCGGTATAATAACAGTGGCGCAAACCTACAGCTATTTTACCTAGTTAACCTTTTTGCACTTATGATCACGTGTGTCCCGTCCGCATACAACCGCATGTATGATTAGAAAACTCAGATGCTGCGTTCACAATACCACAGCGCAATAAACCAAGCTGCATCATCCTTATTGTGTGTAGTAAAATGTTGTGTACTTCCCCTCAGAGAGAATCTTCCAGGACAATTCAAATTCAAAGAGTACTGTCCACAGGTGTTCAGAAACCTCAGAGAGCGCTTTGGCATTGAGGACCAGGATTATCAGGTATGAATATAAATTCAACACAAATCCACGTTTGACTTTTGTTGTTTGTCATTTTGTTGTTTGTTGAATCAGAGAATTTCACAGTTGTGCATATGGAAGCGATTTCCAGAATGGATTTTAGAATTTAAAAAAGGGTGATTTGTAACATACATTTTAGAGCGGAGAATGTGCACTTTGACCCCATTTACAGCTCCCGTCAAGCATTACATTTATTACACAATGGTTACAATGCAATGTAAGGGGGTGAGAAATACATGTGTTTGTGTGTAGTGTAGTACATGATGTGATGTACTATGTATGATGCATGCAATGTAAAGCCCTTTGAGACATGCTTGTATAAAAGGGCTATATAAATAAAGATTGATTGATTGATTGAATTGAAAGACTCGGACAAGACGAGATATCACTTGACTTGACACTCCAAAACACAAACACAGAATATACCTGAACCCACATTAACTTTTTCAGCTTTGCTAGATATTTAATAGCGTTTTTTCCCTTTAATGAAAACTAGACACTTATTTGTTTAACTCAAATTTTTGTGTCTGTGCTGAAGTGTGCTCTTCTAAATTTGCATTTTTTTGTATAATATTTGCATTCGTCAGGTGGTACACACCATGTAGTCATCGGCTCTGCGCTCTGCACATTTGTTTAGCACACATTCTGTGAGGCATACAGCATGTGCATTGTCATAAAACATGTGCTGTTTAAAGGAATATTGCAGCGGACCAAGGGAAGTGTTTGTAGTAAGGAAGAATAGTTTTAAAGGGGAGTGGGCGTTGGTGGAAAATGCAGATATTTGTGTTCCAGTGCTACACAAATTGAGCCATATTACTCTGACATTGATATGCCTTAGCTTTCAAAATCATGTTTTTACTGTTTTTGGTAGCAATTAGCATTTGCTGGCAATCAAATGTATTGTACTACATTATTATTCTACAAAAGTAGTTAAATATCTGCTAGCTACTAAAACGAATAGACGCATGAGCCAGTCATGTTCGTACATGTTCAGGGCAAGATGTAGAATTGGGCTGGTAGCTGATGTTGGTATTACTCAGAAATGCATAGATGCTAAATGCCATGTGGCTATGAGAACAAGTATCCCTTTTTAGATGTATTAAACTCTTTGTATTAATGAATATGAATAGTTATTTTTGTGTTTACAGGTTGGACAGTTTGTCCAAGTTCCATTTGTGTACGCTTAACGTAACCAGCTGTCCGTTTTTCTTTCACTTTCAAATCAGACACATTCTCAATTTAAATAGATTGAATACATTCAGTCTCCCTCCACGTAAGCTTAGGTAACTAATTAGGTAGCTACATTTGTGGTAGATGACGAGGCAGGTTCCTTCACAAGAAAATCCTCTTCTCAACAGCCACGACAATATGTTTCCTTTTATGATCACTAAATTAATGCTTATCAGTTGCCATAGCAATGGCCACTGGAAATGTGAAAGCACAACTGGGTGTAAAACTGTTGAAATGGAGTAATGTTAACTAAAGGTAACTGCTGAATTGTTCAATACATCGCTTGGCAACATATATCAGAGTAGGTATAAAAGGATTGAAAATGATCTGCCTTATAAGAAGGGGTACCAGTGTAAGGGATGTAAAAGGCATCACTGGGGAGATGTACAGCACGGTTGCTGTTCATGTTATGTATTAATAGTGTCAGACATGCCATATTGTTACTCACCAACAGGTGTCTCTGGCCCGCAGTCCTCCAGTCAAAGATGGGGAGGGGCAAGGCGTGGGGCTGCTGCTGACCTCATACGACCGTACTTTGGTAGTAAAAGAAATCTCCAGTGAGGAAGTGGAGGATATGCACACTATTCTCTCTGAATATCACCAGGTAAAGTGAACACCTTCATTCTCCTGTGTTACAGTGTTCATTTTGTCAGGAGATTTAGGTGGCATTTTTCACACTAATCACAATTTCTTTCACCCATCTTTTTTATTGATTTCATCCATTTTTAGTTTGTCTATAGCGGTATTCAGTTGAATCTCAGGAGGTTGACTTTCAAACAGAAAGAGTGCTTCTGCAAATGATAATATATGATAGACGTTTGAGGTTGTAGACATACGTAATATCAAGCAAAGAAATATTGAAAATGTTCTAGTCATGGGTCTGTACAGAACACACCGACGTCACAGTAAACACAGAGAGATGGGGAAATGCACTTACGTATGTTCTGTCTTTAAAGGCATTTCACAAAATGGAGCATAATTGAACATGACCATCATCTGCAATTTTAATGCCCAGTGATTTCTTCATACATTTGTCTTGCCATGTTGTTAACAAGATAAACATACCATTTTGGTTTAGGCATCTAGTTTAGATCCTAGCATTTGTCTCGTCTTAATGGTCAGGTAAGAATGGCTGATGACGAATATATTTGGTCATAATGTTTGCTGACAAATGAAACAGCTGCTGAATATCCTATAGCAATGTAATGTGCTTATTTTTTTCCTTTTTTTTAAAGGAGAGTGGGCAGTCCACTCACTTTGGCATTACATTATTTAGACAGCAGGGGCCTCACTTATCAACGTTGCGTACGCACAAAACGGGGCCTGAAAGGTGCGTACGCAACTTCCCACGCAAAGTATGTGACCTATCAAAATAAATTTGACGGGAGAAAGTGCGCACCCGTACGTAAACTTTGACCCATGCGTACGCACATTTAGGAGAAAGGGGATTTTAGCGACGCAGTTGGTGAGGTGGTGAATTGAAGCCAGATTGTATAATGATGCCTCTCACACATCCAGTTTCACGTAATATCAAACGTTAATCATAGATTATATACAGATGGAGCTGATTGACGCGATCATAATGCTAAGATGTGAACCAATCAGTCTGATTGCCGTATAAGCATATAAATAGCCGGTCAGGACCCCGCGATCACTTCCAGACGCGCCGTGCACTGGGCCCGAGCACCCACGGGAAAAAATGCACTTGATAGGGTCAGAACGAGACTTTCCGAAACACCGAGACAATTGAAACTATTTTGCCGAAGCTTTATGAAACGCTCGAAACACTACTCGACAGTGAAGTCATTGATTTATAGAAGTATTTTCACTTGATGAATTTAGGACTCCGTAGTCGAGCGGTAGCGCGTTTGTCTGACAATCTTTAGGAGTTTTGAAGCATGGCTTCGAATCCAAGCCTTTG
>OMOT01081153.1:0-20215 GCA_900312575.1 Acanthochaenus luetkenii
TGGGTTATGGGGCTTGGGGGGTCAGAAGCACTGAGGTTAACAAGGCAGAAGGTGGGTTACAGGTAGGAAGGCTGGGTGTTATACTGGTTATACAGGGGTGTGGGAAGAGTATGGAATCATAGGGAAAAGTGACAGTGTATTTTGTGTTGTTGCAGTTGTTTTCAAATCCTACTTTTGATTATGAAGTGGCGGTTAACTCGATTCCAGACTTTTCGGACGCCCCATAGATCCAATCCTATGAGGTCTTTCAACCTTTGAGACACTACAAACCATGGTTCATAGACAAAGCCTTCTCTTGAGGGGACATTTTTGCAAATTCATATGAACAGAAAGTTGTGGCTTTGGGGAATCTCGGCCTCTGCAGTCCCTACCAGTCCCCCGCTTATAAAGTCATTATTACATTTCAACATCATAATCAATCTACTGTACATCTTTTATTAATCAAAGCTAATTATAGAGACGCTACTCTAACCCTGATTGGTTACTCTGAGTTGAGCCTGGCTCTGATAGGTTAAGGCCATTCCAGGAGTATAGTTTCCCTATTCAAGACAGGGTGTGTGTGTGTGTGTGTGTGTATGTATGTGTGAGGTGTGTACGTTTTCTTTTTAAAGACTGGTATTAGGGACCATGCTATTCATTAGCCTCGCTGCCAATCTATTGTGGCTAATGTCAAAAAGCTCTACTGGCCTGTTGCAAAAAAGAAAGACAAAAGACACACCCCCCAAAAAAAAGTGAGCCAAAATGAAATGATAAAATAAACAACCTCATTTATAGAATAAATATTGTATGTACAATTTGCTTTGTGTGCATCTAAAAATAAATAGACAAAGCGTTACTTGCCCCCGCAGAAGTATTCACATCTTTCTTAGAGGCAGAACGCCGGCACCTGGTCAGTAAGGTGGAGGATACAGGCTGAGAGTGAGCAGATATAGGGATGCAACCTTTACAACAGGATACAAGTCACAGGTTGTAGGAAAGGAGAAAACAACAACATGGGTATAGTGGTTTTGAATCCAGAGGACATTGAGATGCAGTTGTACAGTTGGGTGATCTCCTGCATCACAGTGGTGCCCTCTGGTGCCATTTTGTAGATTACAGTACTCTGCATATGACCAGCGCTTCAAGTTGCCTCATCTTACAGTGGTTGGTTGCTTTAAATCCACGACATAAAACAAACTGTGACTGTGAAGCACTAATAAAACTACTACTACTTAAAAAGATTAGGGAGAGGAAGAAAACCTATTACATGTAAAATCTCAAAGAATTTACACATATTTTCCACTTAAAAATCATCATATAATCAGTCAGACTTAAACAAAACCTTTTTAATGATCAACATAGTTTTGCATATCATACTATGTGCCCTGCACATGTATTCTGCTGGCCCCTTCAAAACAGCACAGACGTCTGACAAGCACCGGATAAGTCGAGCATCACATGCAGGCTTCACTTACAACACTGGACGTGTGCTTTTACTCTTTTTACTCATGACATCCTCTTCCATTCTCCACCTCCACCTGTATGCCCTTTCAGAGAGACTTGGCTGGAGGCCAGCTAAGCAGTCTGGTGGCAGACAGTGTGTGTGTGTGTGTGCATATGATTGTGTGTGTGTTTGTGCACTAGGGTTAGACCGATATATCGGGATGATATTGGCCTTTGATTTAATATCGTCCGGTCAGTGTTGTCCACTTCCGATATGATGGTGGTTCCTTGCTGACCACAGCTAGTGAATGTTTTTTATTCGATTTACATTTTTGTGTAACCGGAGAAATCATTCCAGTGTGGCGTGGCAGGATTTTACTCAACAAAGTCAGGGGTGTCAGTTAGAGAAACCTGTAATGAAACTTGCCTCACCCTGCCTAAAAGGACTACTCTGACTTTTTGGGAGTTTGGCTCATTGGTCACCTTAAGTTCTAAAGAGAACTTGTAGCAGCTCTGAGGCTGAATGGTTAGTTCATTTTAATGATACATGTCTAAACCTGCCAGGCTTGTTTAGGGGATTGATGAAACAACAATAATGTACTTTCAATGGCAGAAGATTTCTCTTCTCACAACACTATGAGAATGTTCACAGAGGAAGTGAGTGAAGTTAGCCAAACAGCTAATTGTTTTAGCTGTTGATACGTAATAGACTTCACAAATGATGAAGTTATGAACCTAGAATTAAAACCAATAGCATTTGTGGACTACTAAACGGTTTATTTTCATACTTTGATTAATGCTAATAACCTGGCTACTTAACATACTGTATAATAAGGCATTAACATGTGCACCAGACAGAACTATCTACCAGAGAGACAGAGATGATTTTGGTACAAATCCATCAGATATTGGGTAAGGTGACTAATGGGCCAAATTCTCAAAAGGTCTGTGTAGTCCTTTAAGAAGCTGCTAACCGACCTAAAATAATTGATATAGTCTGGCTGTCAGTGGAGTGTTAGGTCGTTTTCACATTAGGAACGGTTGCCTCCGTTCCGTCCCTGAGAACGATGGTCCCCCCTCCCAACTCCCCCGCCGGCCAGCTTTCACATTACCAATGTTGCTCCGTTCCCGTCCCGAGCAGAGAGCGATAGAGCGATAGAGCGATGAGAGCAACACTCCGATACAGCAGGTGGCGGTATGCACCTAGTTGGGTTGCGATCCGCCAATGAACACAAGAGAACACAAGAAGAGTACACTTGCCTGTACAATGGAGTCGCCCATCGCCCTGTGCCTACTTTTATTATTTTGGAGGCCCAAATTTCGAGCAGGCATTTCACTTCTTCAGAAGACCAGAGTGATCATTTTGCGGTCATTGTCGCTGATGTTTTGAACAGGACAGACGGTCGAATAGTTATGACGTCATCTCTTCCGTGTTTTGGTACAGTTGTGTTCACGCGTGAATCGTTCCGTTCCCGAGGACGCCTGAACCGTCCCCCCAGACCACCTTTTCAAGTGGTCCCGGGCACGGAACGGTGATCCGTTCCCAGGGACGGAACGCAGCGTTCACACTAACCAAACGATCCGGAGGGGATCGTGCTCGGAAAACACCCCTGGGTCCATAGTGTGAAACCACCCTTAGTGTCCCATGATGGTATAAATGCAGTTTTTTCAGGATGAAAATTGTCAAATTTACATATATTCAATAGTCACACAATATCCGTATCGGTATTGGACTTCAAAAACCTGTATCAGTCGAACCCTAGAGTGCACATCGTAAGTAAGGCAACTTTACACACTTCTATAGTCTGCACCACATGTGCCAGTGCAAAGTATTGTGATTACAATGCCAGTCAGTTGGCTGAGCTCTGCAGGCTTTTTCCTGTACACTGCAGAGTATTGAGCATCTTGTCACTCACTGTAAGCCTGGGTTGGGCAACACAACCGCCTGCCTGCTCCAGTAGGGACGTAGCAGATGATTTCAACTAGGGGACTGGCACTATTCTCACCTGGAATAGCCCGTGGCAGAATAAGACCCTTATAACCTTCTTGGCTTGGACACGCAAACCCTAGTGAAGTCAACAAACAGCAAGGTGTGTGTATGTGTGTGTACCTAACCAACAGTCGCCCAGCGGAACAAAAACACATACCACTTTCCACTGTCTCTGTGTGTTTGTGCTTGCTCACTGAGTAAACAAGGACGAAACACAATCTGACTCAGGCTGTTTCACAACCGCAGCACTTAGCACATTTAGGCAAAAATACAAGGAAGTACGTCTGACCTCTGCAAACTCTTTAGGAGGTTTGAGGGCTGGAAGAAAGACTCTTGTGTGTCTATGACCATACAATCATCATTAACAGGGACTTCTGAACAGAGATTGAACGGCCCCTATCGTACTTGAACCTTTGAACTGCTGAAGGCTTCCTGGGGAAAGGTGACTCTCAACTGCTGCTACAGGATCAGAGTAAAATCCATCCCTGCAGTGGTTAATGTTATGAGTATGGGGGACCGCGATCTGACCTCAAATCCGGTGGACGGTTGAGGGCAGCTTCCCACTTCAAGGGCCGAGGATTGTGGCGGAGCGAGGTTCGGAATTACGACCTCGAGTTCCTGTCCCTGTTCCGACTTAAGTTAAGCCATCTGCCAATGGAAGCGTTGCCTAAAGGGATTTAGGTTGTTACGTGTCTGGTCCCCTTGCAGTAGGCAGCCCCCCTGTTCCTACTGTCACAAGGCCAAAGAGACAGAGAGAGAAAACAGCTCTGCCATAGCCCTATGCACTCTACAAAATCAGACACATTAGATGCACATTTCATAAAATAGTCATTCGCTTCTCTATACATAATATAGCACTTGGTGATTAAGCATTCTAGGCTCCTCTGTGTATTTTTTATTTTTTTTGCAGTCTGTCAGTCTTTCTATTTGTCTTGGTTTCAAGTGTTAAAAGTTGATCTTTAAAAACGGGCGGGCTAACATCCCCATTGAAAATGATGAGGACTGGCCCTTCAAATAGAACAGATATCGATTCATATCAAATGCATTATTTACCAACAATAATAATCAATTGTCAAAACAATAATAGAATAATAACAAAAGCAGTAGGACTCTGTTATATAGTAAGATAAAGACGTAGTAGTGCAGTCTGTGGGGGTGGATAGGCGATAGGAGGCTTTTACTCCGGTGGTTCGGTGGTTCAGCGGTTGAGGAGGCGATATGTTCGTTCAGATTGCTCCTGGGTTGAAAGACAGACATTGTCCGGATACTGAGATGCTGTAGCAGTGTTTCGGTGTCCTGACATCCTGAAGATGTTACTGCCCTAGAAGCATGCTATCATTGATTGGAGCCCTACGGGGTGTGGTGCATCATTTGAGATTAGCCCTTATACATGTCGTCCAGTTTCAGATAACGTTCAGGCATACAGAAGAGGTTTGTCAATGTGCGTGCGTGCATGCAAGTGTGTTTTGTGTGTGTGTGTGTGTGTGTGTGTGTGTGCGAGTGAGTGAGTTCAGTTGCCCACATCGGTGTCTCTGTCCCCGACAAGCCAGCGGATGTGGAAGCAGAGGGCCAGGAAGCCGGTCCCCAGCAGGTCACCCAGGGCCGTCAGGTAGGGAATGGAGAAGTTGTCGGGGTCCATCCCTCTGCCCCACATCCAGTGGACCATCCAGTCTGCTAGGTAGAGAAGGATCATCACCTGGAGAGAGATAAACCTTGTTTATCTGAACTGTAGAACGCCAACCAACCGCTCTACTCATGAGAAAAAAAGGAAGGCGTTACAAAAATGGATTATATTGAGTCTTAAGGTGACCGGTGACTTTGGAACAGCCTGACTGCAGAGTTTAGGCTAGTATGTATGGCACTGAAACCATCTGCAAGTTAGACAACACACAGCACGTGATGATGTGTGTGAAAGCACAGTCTATTTTGATCTGGAACATCGACTTTTGGTTTTCTAGATATTTCGTTCTCCTCAACCAGAGGTTTAGATGAATGCGTGTATGCGTGTACCTGCAGCAGTGCAGCAGCCAGGTAGATGGCGATGAAGATGGGTGTCAGACTGGTGTGTCCCCCCCTCATGGAACTGATGGTGTACAGGAAGATGAGGTGACCCGGGGCGACCAAGAGGAAGAGCACACGGGCCGAACGAGAATTCACAGCTGCGAGAGAGTGGGAAAGGTGAGCTACCTTTTAGCCTGTCAAACATTTACTTCAGCGTCATTTAATAGGTGTAACCTATTCCATTCTACATTTGAGAAAGACTACGGCTGTGCTAATTTAGGACAGATGAATTACTGTTACAGTGATAATCCGCTACATTTTCAATCAAATCAATGTCTGTTTTGCTACTCTGTGTCTCTGATTGATACAAAAGTGATTCAACCTATAGCCAGTTCTTGAAAGCTGAATGAAAGAAGAAGCTTTTGCCATTTATATTTTTTATTTATATTTTGCCATTCAAGTTCGCCAGATAGCTAAAACAGTGTTTTTTTTTGTCTCCGCCCACTGAGGTTTAACTCAAGCAATGAGATTATTTCTGCCTCCAGAGCAGCTCTGACTCTGATAAATGTGTGTAGAACTAAAACTCCAAAACTACCACTTGTACACTGGTTTCCATTGTGGTGTGTACTGCATTATCACTCATCGTGGAAAAACATTTTATGTGATAAAACAAGGAGAGAAACAGTAGAATATTCCACAGTCCACCCAGCAACTTACAGGAACCTAAGAAGGAGGTGCAGGGTGTGGGGCACTTCCTGGGGATGAGGTTGGGATCCCCCAAGGGAAGACCGTTCATGTGCAGATAGGTGGAGATTCTACTGGCTTGAACTGCAACCAGGTTACCTCCCACCCCTGGTACACACACACACACACAGTGTGAAAACATGGAACCACAGGCAAAAACGTGCTCAAAATAATGACCTGATTAGTACAGTAGATACAAACAGATAGCAATTGACTTGGTACATGCATGAATATGTGTTATTATGAATATTGTCAGTGTCAGATGAAAATCTCAAATTCCTTTTTTTTGTTGGTTGCACACTTGCAACATCAATTTCAACCTGTACATCTGTCAATGAAGATGCTGTATCCTTATCCCTGTTTATTTGCTGCATTATTTGGCAATACATTGATTGTTATAATCTTATTGCAGAAATGATTTGTTTAATTATCTTCATTGCTCAATGTCTGTCTTATTCTTACCTGTATCTTATTCTCTGCTGCTGCAGCAACCCAGTTTCTATCTAAATCTCAAATAAAATAAAATGTTCAAGACTTCTCACCGTTGATGACTGGAGTAAAGACAGCTATGCCAGCAAAGTTTGGGTTGGTGACAGTCTTGTCGAGAATCAAACCACCAACACTAAAGGACAGACGGGAGTGAATAAGAGTCAATTGCAGAGAAAGACAAATTGGAGCAACAGCGCAGTTGTTAATGCATTCAGCTTTACTGTTAATTTACTACTACATGATCCATCATCCCTATGTAATTGGTAAAGAGGTTGATCTAGCATGTAAAGATGCATCATACAATAAAGAAAGATAGAAAATACAGTCTGATTATATGTAGAATTAGATATTACTTAGATATTTAAGTTGAAAATAGTTAATTGTGGCTCTAGGTGAAGAAATTACAGTCTAAATTGCATACATTTTCTGTGTGACTTCATATTCTTTCAAGTTTGAAGGAAAAAATATAAAAGTTGTAAGTTTGTATTTTTTCATTGGTGAAATCTAGGGATAAACGATGATATTGTCACAGCATCGTTATCGGCCGATAATGGCTTCAAAATGAACTATCGGCTTATCATCGGATATGTAATTTCTACCGATATGACTGGCCGATAAAAATACGCTTTAATTATGCCCAAATGCTTGACTGAATGCTCGACGCCATGTTCCCGGCGCGAGGATGCGCAGCTGCTGCTCTCATCATCACATCTGCTGTGTCGAGCATGAAAGAGGGGAAACAAACATGTCTGCGGTGTGGAGGCTTTTTAAAGTGTCCGAAACAGAAGCCAAAGGTCCTATTTGCAATGTTTGCTCGGCGTCGGTCATGTGAGGAGGAGTCACATTCCTTCAACAATACTAATTTAGTCAATCTGAAGAGTCGTCATCCAGACCATTATGAGGAATTTGTTAAGAACAACGAAATGAAACAACCGTCAGCAGCGGGGAAAAAACCCGCCAGCACGTGTGACCGTCCGTGTGCGTGTTTGTGCATGAGATTTAGACCAATCAGGAGTAGCCCATGCGTCACGTGCACTGCTTACTTCACCACCTGGGAGTGATTCTTTATTGTTATTTTATTTGACAACTTGTGAAACGGGTCAAATGTGTCCTGGTTGTGGTTGTTGGCAGGACTGTCTCAGGGAGCATCATCCAAGCCAAGTAGGATGAATCTTACAGTTGTGTTTGAAAGAAAATGTTACATAAATAAAGAATATGGAATGTTTTACATAACGTAAGTTGAAGTAGTTTTCTTATTTTGCCCAGTGAATGTGTACATTTTTTAAAATTATTGAATGTCTGCATCTGACAGTGGGCCATCACCAAGAGTAGGCATAATAATGTGGTAATTCCACTACAGGAGACTTGATGATCTCTGAAATTAGCTGAAGAAAAAAAAGCGTGCATATATAACGGTATCGGCATCGGCCAAGAGAGTTGGAAAATATCGGCATATCGGATATCGGCAAAATAATCCACTATCGCGCATCCCTAGTGAAATCCATTGGATTACATTGCTGACTATAATTTCAATGAGGTGATCAGTAATGGATACAGTTTTGAAACCCCAAGTGTGTGTTTACAGTATATATGTATATATGTTGGAACACATTACTGAATTGTATTTCACATTTTCTTTTCTGTCATTTTTACAAATGTTTTTTTTGTTCTCAGGTCTCAATCTCAATGACACTACCTGATTAAACAAAGAACAAATGAAAATCTGCGTGTGTATGTGTGTGCACACTACCTGCTGATGGCCATGGCGATGATGACCGGCTCCCAGCCCGAGTAGAGGACCTCCCTGGTCGATGGGATCTTCCTGGCAATCAGCACCCATAGGGGGCATATCGCCACAAACACCGCACACACCAGCGGGTTGGCATAGTCGTTATACTCTGCGTGGAAACAAGATTAGTTGGGATTACACACTGAGCGGACAGTGATGTTATGTTAATATATATTGTTTCACTCCTTAGATGTGGTCTGCTTTTTGTTTGGTCCCCGATGTTGTGATGGGTCTGTGGGATTTCTGTTGTTGTTGCAATGTCCTCTCTTAATCTGTTGCATTTTCAACTCTAAAGGTGGTATACGTCACATTTTAAACATCAGTATATCATTGTCAAATTAATCGTGATACCTTGGGGATAATTACTGTAAACAAATGAGACCATGATTGAGATCTGATGATTGGTAGTCTCTATCGCACACCAGTGGTATTGTTAGTGCTAGTGTTTCTCAACATTAAGACCACATTTTCCATCAACCCCGTTGATTCCTATTGCAAAGAGGATGTTGCTACTTGTCCCCCCTCCCCCTCCCTGCCGTCGCAAAACTTTGGTTTGTTTTGAAGTGCAAGAAGAAGGGTAAGACAATACAATACAATCATAATAAACAATTAATAAATATGATTATCTTTTCAACTTTAACTCTGTTTGTGCTGGAAGAACAGCGCCCTTACCATTCAGTAACATACATTTGTTAAATACATATATATGTTATCTCCACCATATAATTCTGATCTGAGCTCAGTAAAAAATAGCTTAGTATACACAGACCCATAGACCAGCAGCGAGTGAGCACTAGACATGCATGTAATGCCCGCTCCCTTTTTCAGTACATGAAGAAGTCCTGCATTCATGTTAAAGCAGCTGAACGATTGGTAAAGCCATATGCCTCTTGACCAATTCGCTATTTTATGTACACGGACCCAAAAATTGATCAAAAAAGTGCAATAGCATATGAAGAGTCGACTCTTTTCAGATTTGAGTCATTGGCCGACCCTCCACCTCTACATGGAGGTCCGTTGAAGAATTGCCTGTATGCAAATAATGGCGAAATATATAACAACCTGTCTAGAAAAAGAGAGATACCTGAAAAAGTTTGTTGAGGTGTGGGTGCAGATCCATTCAGTAAGTAAAAGTGAATAGTCTGATGAGGTAGATTTGTTTCCTAATGTAGGTTAATGTGACACAGTAAACTGTCTAGTCTCTACTACACTACACTCTGGGCTGGTTTCCCGGACAGGGATTAAGCCTTGACCTAGACTAAGGATGTTTTTCAATGGATAGCTCCATTGAATTTGGTCTTGGCTTAATCCCTATCTGGGAAACCAACCCTCTGAGTTGTATCTTAAGAACAGTCAGCTCAGTTAACCTGAAACAATTGGTGTTTGACTTTGTTAGCTAGCTAGCATGCACTTAGCAAAGCAACTGGTGTTAATGTTATGTGACTAGTAGCAACTGCTAAGACTAGCTCCAACTAGGTACGTTAGCTAATGTGCAAATGAGGTAATTAACAGGAAAGTATTAATATAGTTGAACAGATACTATCATAATCCTTTTTATTGTCACACACACATGCACAGAGCACCGCACACACCTAGTGAAATTTATTCTCTGCATTTAACCCATCACGGATCCCCCCCGGATACACACAAGTAATTGCACAACACACACATGCTAGGGGGGCCAGAGATTTGTTAGCTAACAAGCTGACATTGTCTAAACATAAAATGAGTCAGATGTATTAGTGATTAAATGATCAGTTCCCAGTAAAAAACAGCACAGAAATTAATTTGTAGTCAAGTTGTAGTTTAGAAATGCAACCAGCTGAGGACCTCCAATATGGCCACCAGGGGGTGTTTTGCATCACTTGAAATTCCTCCATTGATTAGATAATGTATTCAGCGATCCACAATGGAATACTCAAGGTAAAACATGTTTATCGGAAAGTTTCACGTTCCTTTTTTTCCATAATCAGATTTTATGGAATTGTATCCATATTTTGTTGGTGAGATGTGTTCCTTTGAAGTAGGCAAAATGTCTACTCATAATTGATAAAACTATACAATATGTTTCACAGTCTCACATGGTTTGTCAATTTTGGTGATGTCATATCTGCAATTTTTACACGTTTGTGTATATGTGATACAGTAAGGTGGTAGAAATATTGATGAACATGATAAATCACAATTTGCTTAGAAAGAAATGACAAACATGTACTGTTGTAACAATGACGTTCTTCATTCACTATTGATTCACTGAAAATGGTATATGTCGTTTAGTAATTTGTATGAAAACAATGAAAAGGCTCAATTCGTTGTTGTTTTTTAAAGAGTTTAGACAGCTGTGTTATAACCATTTTGAAAGCATGGACCTTTGTTTGGAAAGTTTTTGGAAAAATGGTATATGTCCTTTTGTGTTCTTCCAGAAAACGTACAATTTGTTTTGCCAAATTACCACGGTTTAGATGGCTCTGTAAACTGATTTGCAAGCCTGGACTTTAGTTTAGAGGAATGTGTCAAATCAACTGAATATTACATGTAGACACTAAATAAGTCAAATTCATACATGTAAACATTACCTAGTTCCTTGTACAGTCCTGTTGAGATGCCTGCCAGCAGAGACAGGGTGATCAGGTCTCCCAGGCTTGCAGCGATGGGCGTGGCCACATTATCAGGGTTGATGCCAACCTTCCTGGATGCGATGATCACACCAATCATGATGAGCCCTGAAGATGTAAAGGTGGGATTTCAGGTCATGTAACCCAAATGGTTTGCAGGTCAGAGACACTTGAAAGCACCTTTGCATTTGCATGTAGTCTTTCAACAGCTTGTACATATCTGGTATGATAATATACAATATCAATGTCAATATGTGACATGAATGTAGCGTAAACAACATCAGGCACTTACGGGTTCATTCTGACCTTGAAACTTGAAACCAGCATAAGTCTATTCTGGAACAAAATGACAGCAAAATGTTGTGTTTGAGGGTCTAAACGGACGTTTTCGAGCAGGATACGGATTGGGATTCTTTCGGTTCCCATCACCAGGGTCAAGCAGGCAAAAATACGAAGCGAAGCCTGGATGAATTTATTTTGCTGAAGAGGCTGATTCACGACGTTGGAATTGGGAAAAACTGGCAGTTATATCAAATAACAATAACTGTGTTTGTGGAAGACACTTTGGGCCGGATCTACTAAGATCCCAAATACAGGGTACTAATTTGCATGTGCATTCTCAAAGTTTGCGTGTTTGGTTGATGGGCGTTTTGTGGGTGATTTACTAAGAATAATTGCGGAAATAACAACAGGTGCAAACGTGGTATAGACAGCGGTATTTAAATGAGTGTGTGGTTTGCACCATGGAGAGTTTGGACGGGACTGCAAGCACAAAATGAAATTTGAGCCTATAGAATTAGAATTAGAAGGTTAAAATCGGCTACAATAAATGTTAGAGCTGTAATATTGTTTTGTGACTGCAGTAATGTGTTTTTGAGAAGGATTCTGTGGGGCTTAACACAATTAGAAATGATTGAGACTGAGTATTTTGTTGGGTAATAATATGTCTAAAGTGATTTCATTCATCTTTTTTCAATAAATGTGTATTTCTTTATGCATGCAGGGTGTTTGCACGTTCCCTTGAAACATATTAAATAAAGATGCAGTTTCCATCAACTAAATTGTGTTCAGGCTTGATAGATCACAGTATTTTTCTCACACATTGTAGCTAAGAGGAACTTTGCTTTGGCCATCCTATCGGTGTTAACTTAGCGAGCTGAACACCTCTGAATCTAACCTAGATGGAAGGCTAAAGATGAAGTGTACCTAGCAGCAGAGAGGCTATGAATGCAGTAGCCACACTGGAGGCACACAGCAGCACAGCATGGCCCAGCCTGAAGTGGCCCTGTGGGATCCAGCTGAAGATCACAGCAGCGATGGAGGCCAGGAAACCCACCACTGTGGCCTGGACCTGACGACACACACACACATGCATATGGCTTATTCATGCAGCTATCATTTATATATAGTCTATATGACTTTCCAGTTACATATGAGCATCTTTCAAAGGAGGAACTTAGTCTTGCGAATTCAGTATCATCTTTTTGCTTTTATGTAAATGTTTTTGATTTTGCCGACTTCTATTTTAGCATTTTCTTTATTTTATTTTAAAATCTCATCTCATTTTATGTATTGATTTGTTCTTCTTTTAACCTGTTTTGTCTTAAAAATCAACAGTTAAAATAGAATAAACTAATCTTACAAAATGATGATATGGAGGTAACGCACATCCTGGAACAGTTCACATAGTTATATAGATTATTATAATCTCACTTTACATACAAAATTAGTGGGCCCTACATTTCTGTGGCTGGAATCGCCTATATTTTTAGCATGGGTTTTCGAAAATGTCCATGTACTGTACCAAATTTTTCAGAGCAATTCAACTACCAAATGACACAAATACTTCATGGTTACAATAAACAGAAGCTATAACACGAGGCGTAGGCTGGAGAGGATGACGTGCTCTCATGTGGAGCACCAGTATGACCCAGTGCACTCCTGACCCCAAATGGCAGGTTGTGTCAGCACCCAGCACCCAGTCCTAGTTCAAAGTGTTCCAGGAACTATGGATTCACTGAATATATTACATAACAACAACCCCTCATCAAACGGCAGACCCTCAGGAGAGATGTCTGATTCAAACAAAGGGACGTCTCCATTTTGGGAAAAGGAATCATTGGCTGATGTTTATTATGTTCAGAATAGAGGATACATATAGCAGATAGAAACAGTATAAGGAGTTATCATATCATTTTGAATGTGTTTTGTTGTAATTATTATTATTATTATTATTACTGTTATTTATGTATGTATGTAGGTATCCATCTATGTATGTGGGTATTTATTTAATCTATAAAAAAAAAAGGTGTGTGTGTGCTATCAATTATAGTGGAAGTGGGTGATGAATTTACTAAAATGTGGATGTCTCATTTTGGAACAAAACACGTTATCTGTTTATTTCCAGTGATTTCGGATCAGAGCTAGTTGTTCAAAAGCTCTTGTACAGTATGTGAGTGTTGCTGGTGATCCTAGTGATGCTAAGCGTATTGTCCTATAACAGTGTGTTTAATATACCTGGATGAGGGCCAAGTTCCCAATGATCATCTTCCACATGTCCTTGCCTGTGTCCATCTGACCAATATTAGCCTGGAGGAGAGAGCAGAGCACACACTGTCTAGGGAAGCTCAACGCATTATCATCTGTGTGTGTGTGTGTGAGGAGAGAGAGAGAGAGTGTGTGTGTGTGTCTGTGTGAGCATCTGTGCATGCTGTTGCCTCCCATCAGAACAAAAGGATGTCAGTACTATGGACAAAGACACTCTGATCTCTGATCTCGCACCCTGTGGCCGACTCCACTTATCTCATCTCTCTCTCTCTCTCACACACACACACACACACACACACACACACACACACACACACACACACACACACACACACACACACACACACACAACTAGCCCCAGCACCATATTGTCTTGCAACGAGATCCCCTTTACACGTTGCTCTTGCTCTAAAGCCGTGTGAGTGTCGTCGGGGCTGAAAATGGGCCAGAGTCCTGTCTAAAGTAGGGCACAGTGGTTTATAAAAAGCATGTCCACTTACTCAAGTAATTCATGGGGAGAAGGTTGATTAGTCCTCTGAGATGTATTCGGTTTTTACAGTTTGACTGCTGAATCTGATTATTCTCTCAACATATCAAAACAATATTCCAGGTGGTTAGAGGTCCGTTTAAAAATGGGAAAAAACACAGATGCAGCCATCACAGCCACTTGTAAGATTTCAAGTTGAGTTACCATGAATGCTTTATGCCCCAAATTACAGTGTGGATATAAATATACAGTCAAGAATATGTTGAACATTCAGGGGTCCAATTCATTAATCTATAAACGCAGGAATGTATAAAGATCAGACTTTTAGAGGTCCTATGTTCAAGCCCTTGTCCCTCTTACCAATTCTGGATCAGGTGCTGCCATCAGGTGGGACCCTTGTCTCAGATCTTGACTGCTGATTGGCTGAGTAAGTAGATCAGCTCATTCTCATTCCGATGCCAACTAATAAAGTCCCTTTGCACACATCCCCTGGACGATTGAGCTGGAAACAGATTGGACCGAATAAGAATATCAGGGAGATGTGACAGAGAATGTTCCAGATAAATGATAAATGGATCCTGTGTGACACGTCAGTATTCGGCATGCACTGAAATATTGATTTGCCCTGTCAAAACGTTTTCACTGAATCATCTTTTCTCTCGTGTTGTAGCACACGACTGGAACGCTCAGAACGGATTGACGTCCTTGTCTGAACTTCAAGTGATCTTGTTTTGATCTTGACCCACCATGACGACTCTTGTGTGTAATCGGTGTAAACGCTTCCCAACACACCTTCATCTCGCAGCCGAACTGCTGCTCACCCAAAGGCGACTGGGGAGGGAGAGGAAGAGAGGAAGAGAGGTAGAAACTAGGGCACTGTTATCTGGCCCCCTTTCCACCAAGCACCAGGCACAAGGCAGAGATAGAGGAAGAAAGAGCGGCGGACGGCAGAACAGGACAGACGAGAGGACATCGGGACTCTACTGAAGCTGTGGAGACGACGGGGGGGGAACCCGCAGGAGTCAGCGTCCTGCGTCAAGGACCAAGAGACACAACAGCCTCCACTCTCTTACGCCCGCTCTTGGACACTCTATACACAACACACACACACACACACAGACAGACAAACACACACAGAGTGGCAACATGTTTGAAGAGCAGGCGACTAAGGTGAAGATCACGTCTCTGGTGATTTTGGTGGGCATGTCGTCCATGCTGACGGCGGTGGCGACTGACCACTGGGCCGTGCTGAGCCCCCGGGTGGAGAAGCTCAACGCTACCTGCCAGGCTGCCCACTTTGGCCTCTGGAGGCTGTGCAAGAAGAGCATCTACATGGTGGAGGAGGACCCCCAGGGCAAAGGCTGTGGCCCCATCAGCTTACCTGGAGGTATGGAGCTTATTCACCCGCTCTGTCTCGCAAGCAGGGAAGGAAACCGGCTGTTTGACGCATTGTGTTTTTGTTTGGTGTTGTTCGGGTTCCTTTTCGGTTGATGCCATTAGTGACTAACACGTCTTCCCGGTGTCCTTGGGGAAAAAATTGATGTGAATCCTGGTTTCACTTAGTGCATGTTGACCTAGAGGTAAAGTGTTTGTGCAAGCCACTTCTATTAGTGATTGAAGTGAATTTGTTCTGAGGTTGGTAACTGTGTTCGCTCTCCGGGTTAATAGCCTGGATGTGTATTTAGGCTGAGGTGTTTTTATTTGCCAGATTTGTATTTATTTATTTATTTATACTGTTGCTCCACTTTGTGCAGTTGTGTAAACATGCCGGTCATGGTAGAAGAACAACAACAACAAAAACAGTGTCCCTTCGCCTGGTGCTTCCCTTTTCATTAATCCTCACACGCGTGCAACAAATAAAGACTGAAAACACAGCAGATTGGCTTACATTTTTCAATAAATCGTGAAACATCAAGCCAAGTGTCGTTGCCCTACTGGCAGAAAAACATACAAAGCCCTGTAGGAGCTGCCAAAAGGGAAGGGGAGGGAAGGAAAGGGAAGGGAAGGGAAGGGAAGGAAAGGAAAGGGAGGGGAAGGGAAGGGGAGGGAGGGAAAGGGAAGGGAAGGGAAGGGGAGGGAGCAGACACATGAATACCGCAGCTACTGTGGACAGGCGAAGTGAGAAGACTGGAGACCAGAGAGAGATAAAGAAGTTGTTCTGAAGCAGGAACCCTTATCTATATATCGGGTTTTGTATTTATTTATTCATTTATATATTTGTGGAGTATTTATTGCATATCTCTCGATGATGAGCGGAGTGACGAGAAGCCTGTTCACATTTGAGGACATCCAAAGTGAAGAAAGATGCGGGGTAAGTTGTCACACCGATTCACGTACCGTCAGTGTTCCTCTGTATTGGTCTTATTGGCTTTATATCTGTCTGTGCTCACAACACGGTCCGAGTGTCCTGTGTGGAGGGAACAGAGCGCGTAGCAGCGCAGGGTGAAGTGGTCGTGTGTGTGTGTGTGTGTGTGTGTGTTGATGTCTTATTGGGTGCATTATGCTCAGTATCAGTAATGTATTATGATGAACCAACCAGAAAGCCTGAAGTAAACGCGCCTCTCTAGACCTTTGGATGCTCCACAGCCCCGATGTTCTGGGCTCGTGTTGGTCCTTCTTCATTTGAAACATCCCACTGCTCTATCTGGTCTGGATTATAGGCACTGTGGGATCCTTCATCTGCTCTAAGTAGGGTGCTATTAAGGCTCTGGCCATGTGGTAATAAAAGTATTAGTAAACTGCTCCCAACACACACACACTCACTCACACACACACACACAGATTGTGGCACATTATCAGCCCAGATAACATCTGTGCCTGTCGCTGTTGCCTTCTGCCTACATCAGTTTAGGGCTTACCGTTGTGACAGACTGACACCACCGGTGCCTGCGAGGTTGTGTAAAACAGGATTAAAGCATTATACTTATGGTCTGCTGAATGTCTGTGAATGAGTTATGAGAAGTCATTGCCCATGTTGTGTGGATCCTCTGTCTGTTGCTGTAGAGGGTTAATCATTCACCTGGTCTGTTAACCGGCTCTCAGGTTTATGGGGTTGTGGAGCAACATGACACTTTCACCTCATCAGCAGCCTCCCGCTGAGCTCCATACCTGTCAACAGACAGATCCACTGGTTTCTCACCAGCTAATATTCATGTGTGCAGGGCACCGCAGGGACTGCTTAATGGAACATGATTAGAATTCAGCCTAATGCCAGTATGGATATTTTGCTGGATAAATCTGGTCCTAAATCTGTCAAGGGGCAAACTCTATGAGACTTAAGTATCAGTGTCAGTTGTTGCTGTATATGGTTTTAAAACTGCCTCAAAAGGTCAGCAAGTGTACAAAGGGCAGCGCCAATCACACACAATAAAATGATTCAGTGTTGCCAGGAATCATTTGAACAGTGTTGTGACGCAAAAGTCCTTATTTGTTCAGGTTCTGCTTCGATATCTCGCATCACATGTGAACATGCAACTGGTTACACTAATTATGTCCAATAGTCAAATACTCACCCGCCCACATTATTTACTTGTCTGATATGGTTCCTCGGGCCAGGCTGATAAAAGCAACCACACTATTTCACCTCCACACGTAGGCTACCGTAATGACTGTGGATGGTTGTACATGTACACGTGAAGCCTACCGTAATGACTGTGGATGGTTGTACATGTACACGTGAAGCCTACCGTAATGACTGTGGATGGTTGTACATGTACACGTGAAGCCTACCGTAATGACTGTGGATGGTTGTACATGTACATGTGAAGACTACCGTAATGACTGTGGATGGTTGTACATGTACACGTGAAGACTACCGTAATGACTGTGGATGGTTGTACATGTACATGTGAAGACTACCGTAATGACTGTGGATGGTTGTACATGCACATGTGAAGACTACCGTAATGACTGTGGATGGTTGTACATGTACATGTGAAGCCTACCGTAATGACTGTGGATGGTTGTACATGTGAAGGCTACCGTAATGACTGTGGATGGTTGTACATGTACATATGAAGACTACCGTAATGACTGTGGATGGTTGTACATGTGAAGGCTACCGTAATGACTGTGGATGGTTGTGCATGTACATGTGAAGGGTTTTATTACAAAAGGCTATTTGGATATTTTGGAAGACAAAATGATTCTGTCCTCAAAACATGAACTGCTTTATAAGCAAATGTGTTAAGATGACTCCTAACTTAAAATCTAACCTATAATGTGCTTAACTTTCATGCCAGCAGTCAATATGGGAGAGTGGGGGTCATTCTTTTCATCTCATTTTGGAACGAAACTCTTCACGGATAAAGATACACGAGGAGGAGGGATGTACCTCATGTAGCAACGAGAGGCCTTCGGCAGCTGGTTTATTAGTTTGCTGGTGCGTGTTTCTCAGGCAGCGTGATGGGAACAGTCATTCTCTGGCCTTGACACAGAATGTTCTCAAAGGTTTTACAATAATGAGGGTGACAGGAGGGAACAGCTACAGCGTGTGAATTGCTTCAACGTCAAATCAATTCAAACGTGTTATGGCACCATTCTCCAGACGTCTGTCTGCTCAGCCACGTCTATCCTTCAGGACAGCTGGTTTCCCTACGTTGTCTGAAACGAATGCACTCCCTCCCTCATTCCTCATCCTCAGCCACCGTCTCAGTCAGGAGTGTGTCTGACATCACCGGCTAGGAATGGGCCAAACATGACCTCACTGACGCACACCTTGTTCCCACGCTACACAGAGCAGGAAGAAACATAGGAAAACATGGTAGACACTATATGGGGTACTCATACCCAGACTTGAGGCAGTGTGTCGTCACCGCAGCTCTCACTTGGTGACTCTGGGTCATGTTCACGAACCAGCTGTTTACGATGTGCCTGTTCAGGTCGTCGCCTGATAGGAAACCTCCCAACACTTCTGTGTCAGTTCACACCTCAGCTGCTCTCTTCCCTTTAACCTTTGCGAAAGCTTTTAGTCTGTAAGGACTAGAACCATTTGTTGTTCTGCTGGCTGACTGTAGCACCAGGCCTCAGCGGGACTACAACTACTATTTTTGAGATGGCCGTAACTGAAAAAAACTGGATTTTACCACTGCATTCACCTGTTGGTCAAATTTAGTCTAAAATCTCACCAAGGTTCCTGGTGTGAGGCTTAAGATAGGTGGACATTTGTGAGAGAGGGATAAAGTGATTTGTTGGATGGTTCAGTATTCACACACACACACAAGTTGTTCCAATACCAATGGCAGTATTGGAAACGCCTCCGATACAGCCTAAAATGCTGGATCGGGTATCAGCGAGTACGCGAGTCTATGTACCAATCCAATATCACCTAATTCATCACGTGATGATAGCTGATTTACGCTACACAGGCAAACAACAACACGTGCGGTGCTAGCTGAGAGTGTAATGTTAGTCAGCTAGCAAAATGTCAGCAATCTGGCAATATTTTACACTGGAAAATCCCACCAGTAAACCGGCGACGTGCGCAGTATGCAAGGCTTTAGTTTTGAGGAGTGGCACCAGTGTTGTCAAGAACCTGCCATTGCTTTTTTGTTTTACACTGTAATTGTCATTCTTGTTTGTTTTTAACGTTTTGTTTTTAAGTTGATGTTGCACTACTGTTTTATACTGTTACTGGACTATTTCAACATTTCAATCTCTTTTATTTTACTAAATTGTGGCTGCACTCTAACCGTTTTTTTTTAAAGGAATTGTTATTTATTCCTAGATTTATTCATTTATGTTCTTTTTCAGTTATAACTGACTGTCAAACTAGATAATAAAATAAAGTTCTATGGCGTTCATTCTCTGTATGGATTTGTTCATGTTTTACAAAGGGCAATCATATCACATGCATACAGGGTTAGTAGTATTCAGCTGTTAAAAAAATCAGAATTGGTATCGGGAAGGAACAAATGGTATCGGAACACGCACGCGCGCGCACACACACACACACACACACACACACTTGAGGAATGCAGGGCAGAGGAATGTTGCCCCTTGAGGCACTTGAGGATGTGTGACCATACACAGCTATAAAACCTGCTACCTCAGTTAGCACAGCTCTCAGATATCACAAACATCTCTCTATCTCAGGCACACAGGTATATTATATAAGGAAATTCAGCAGCCGT